>VZZY01025396.1:52753-92968 GCA_013400335.1 Eurystomus gularis | reverse complement strand
GGGTCAGTCTCTCTTCTTCAATGTATGGTGTCCGAAGAGGTCTCTGCCTGTTCTGCTTTTGATCCTGAACCATGTGTTCCTGAATCCAGTTCCTGAATCTCGTTCCTATCTGCCACTGAGTCCAGTCTGGGACTTCCCCAGTGCCTGCTCCACAGCATCAGTGGTGACAGTGACTTAACTGCCATCAGGGAGGTTGGGTTCGATGTTGCTTTTGTATATATTTCATTTTAATACTTTTTTTTTATTAAGCCTATTTTAGCATTCTTTTCTAATCCATAAATCTCTCTCTGTTATTCATTTTCTCTTCTCCTATGGGAGCAGAGAGGGGTTAATAGAGAGCATCTATCATTCATTTAGTGGACAGCCCAAGCCTAAGCCTTGACAACAGTAAAGTGCAATTATATCATGTAACATTAACTGTTTCTGCTTGGGGATCCACCCCTGAGCTAATGACCTTAGAGTTTTTTATTCAGAAGAGACAAATGTACATGCTAAAGTTTACATCAGAGTCATTTGATCTAATTAGAATGAGAGTGCATGTCCTATGTACATGTATGTCTCTCTGCTGATTATAAAGACAGTCTATGGCAACTGGTTTGCTGATGCTATAGAGGTCAACCTATAAACAGATGAATAACACTCTCTGTGTCTGAATGTAGCAAAAAGAAACAAAATAGCCATCACTAAATATCAATTTTGTAAAACCTATGCATCTAAAAATATTTTGTGAGGAATCCAGAATCATAAAATCATAGAATGCTTTGGGTTTGAAGGGACCTCAAAGATCATCTAGTTCTAACACCCTTGCCATGGGCAGGGACACCTTCCACTAGACCAGGTTGCTCAAAGCCCCATCCAGCCTGGTCTTGAACACATCTAATGTTGAGGCATCCACCACCTCCCTGAGCAACCTGTTCCAGTGGCTCACCACCCTCAGGGTGAAAAACTTCTTCCTTACATCTAATCTAAATCTTCCCTTCTCCAGTTAAATGCCATTACCCCTTGTCCTATCACTACAAGCCCTTGTAAAAAGTAGCCACCCAGTTTTCTATACACTGGAAGGCAGCAATGTATTGTCCCCAGAGCCTTCTCTTCTCCAGACTGAGCAACCCCAACTCTCTCATCCTGTTCTCATAGGAGAAATGTTCCAGCTCTCTTATCATCTTTGTGGCTTTCATCTGGACCTGCTCCAACAGGCCTATGTCCCTCTTGTATTGGTGGCTCCAGAGCTGGACACAGTACTTCCAGTGGGATCTCATAAGAGCAGAGTAGAGAGAGAGAATCACGTTCCTCAACTTGCTGGCCACAATTTTTTGATGCAGCCCACGACATAGTTGGCTTTCTAGGTTGTACTCGTGCATTGCTGGCTCATGTTAAGCTTTTCATCAACCAGCCCCCCCAAGTCTTTCTCCTCAGGGCAGCTCTCAATTCACTCATTGACCACCTGTAGTTGTGCTTTGGATTACTCCAACCCAGGTGCAGGACCCTGCACTTGGCCTTGTTGAACTTAATGAGGTTGGCATGGGCCCACCTTTCAAGCTTGTCAAAGTCCCTCTGAATGGCATCCCTTGCCTCCAGCGTGTCGAAAGCATCACACAGCTTGGTGTCATCTGCAAACTTGCTGAGGGAGCACTCAATCCCACTGTCCATATCACTGACAAAGATGTTAAATAACACCGGTCCCAGTACTGATTTCTGCAGAACACCATTTGTCACTGGTCTTCACTTGGACATCTAACCATTAGAAGAGATAATCATTTGCATCAGAAAGTATTGTTCTAAATTAATGTAAAAAAGGTATTGTAAAGCTCATCTTTAATAGCCTCAGTGAACTGCATGCAGTTAACCACAATTTTTCTGCCAGTGTTCTGTAAATGTTTGGGAGATTTCACTCTTAATGAATTAGTATATGGACATGCTCTGTACTTTCTTGAGCAAATATTTCAGACTCTGCCATATCAAATTCAATTTGGATAGCAATTAATAAGGGTTTTCTGTAAAGTTAGCTCTGATTCTAACAATAGTCACTCACTTCTGCTAGAGATGTGAGGCTGATTTCTTCACAAATACATCTCCAATGATTTCAACAGATTTGTTATTATACCTGTATGTAAAAGTTTCTATGAACTTGCAATACATTTAGTTCTAAATTCCCCTCCTTTCTGAGGGTGTATGTGAAAAACATCCTTCCAGTACTGTGTTTTTTTTTTCTTTAGTGTGCATTTGACTTAGGTGATAGAAAATTCAATATTGTCAGAAAAAATGAAAACAAATACAGTGGAGAAAAAAAATCACCCGGATTTGCCAGCTACAGTCCAAATTATTTTAAGAAAAATTGAGTATAAGAGACTAATACATGTGACTGTTACCTAACATGTCTATATTTGACATTTTTCTTTGAGCAACAAGCTTCTGTAATAGTATGTGCATGTATGTGTTTGTGTACAATTCTTTTTGTTAAAAAAAAAAAAAAGGAAGGAAAAAGAAAAAGAAAAAAGGCTTCCTGTAAGAAGAAAAGCAGTAATTTTTTTTATTCCTGAAAGATGAAATGTATAAAGGAAACAGAAGCTAGTTTTACTGCTAAGTGCTAGATGTTCACTTTGCTGAGACAGAGATGAAGATAATAATGCTAGGGCTCATGGAGAATACATTCTCTATCTAAAATATTTGTTGCGGAGAAATTCACATTGGTATAAATTGTAAACATGCCCTGGGAAGCCAGAGACTTCATAAGGGCTGGCTTTTGCCTGTATGTTCACATATGAGCAAAGCAAAATTTATTATAAATGAAAAATATTTCATTTTGTTTCCATTTAATAGACCTGCAGAATTATTTTAAGAACAGCTTTATAACAAAGATACAATTTCTGTCAACATTTTAATAGAGTTTAGAGGTTTGATTTTTTTTCCTGGATATTGCACTTTGTATGTGTCCTGATATCCTCTACTCCTCATCAAGATGGCAAAATCTCAATGTGAACATTCATCATGAACATATTTCCCTATTTCAGTACAGAACTTTTATTTTTCTATTGTAATGATATTTTCTGTATTATCGGCTGTAGCTTATAAACTAAACAAGTCCATCTTAAAATGAAAAACATTTTAGTTTTGGTTTGGTTTGGTTTTTTTCACAGCCTCTGGATGAAATTTTGTTTGATTTCTCCAGTTTACTTAAATTAATACCATACTCTATTGTTTTTAAAAGTATTTTCTTCTCTAGTATTAAAACATCCTGACTTCTGAAGTAGTTCTCTGTGCCTACAAGTCATCTCACTGAATCTCCCAAAAGGAGGGATTCCAAGCCTGCAAATAGTGGAAGAAATGGGTTCATAGTCTGCATGCTAAGATATTAATTCAAGGCTGAGGGGAAAAAAAAACATAACAAGTATTGCCTGCCACAGAAATAAACACTCAGTCCTGCTGAGTCACTAGATAAGCACCCTAGATCCTCCGATTTTAACACAATTGCTCACTGGGTGGGGAAAAAAAAAGGAAAAATACAAAACAATTAGAACCCAAAAAACAACCACTATTTAATTTTCCTACACTTAGGAGAAATTAGTAAATTTTAAACTGCTTCCCAAATTTAAAAAAAATTACAAATCAACTTGCAAATTTATGTCTCTCCCCTATCTTATTTAGCAATTCCAAATATGTTTGCTTTTAATTTCTTGTAATGTGTTGTTATTGTGTCATTTTTATGGTGTCTTGGTTGGCTTATGCTTCGTAACCTGAATAAGAAGCGTGTGTGGGTATATGTGATATTTAATGAATAAAATAAATCTCACTTGATTTATCCTCTCTACCTTTGTTTTCAGATTACTGTTCTGTAGAGTAAGAGGATAGGGTGTGTGCAGCTTGTTTGCAGTAAGTATTTGAGAAGCAAGCCTTAATTTAGAATAGCTTCATTTGCATTAAAATCTAACTAAACTTATTGCTATAAAAAAAAAGTTTAAATGAACCAAGAGTGAGGCTTTGGCAACTGAAAATGGTAAATCTCCACGAATCATTTACATCTATTTTGTTTATGCTAATGAAACCTCTCATTTATCTCTATTTTGTGCAATCATTACAGAATTGCAAAGATTCAATGACAATAAAAACCAAAGTAGAGGATCTGGATTAGTTTTGTTGAGTACTGTTTGGTAGGTCATGGTTATCTTTTTAGCAAATGTTACAACTCAGCTGCAGATTAGATTTGGGTACCCTTCACGGAGGGAAAGACTGCATTATAACCCCAAGAAATGCTGTTAGAGAGAGAGTAACAGGGCAGAAGAACATCTCTGTGTATTCTAGGATTCAAAAAGTGCTGAAAGGAAATAGGACAAAGTATAACAACTATACATAGAATTTTCTTTTAAAATGAGTTGACATACCTTAGGCTATTCTGTAACATACGTATTACACCTTTAGCTAGATTTCTTTGTGATAAAAGCTAAAAACTGAAGCAAAACAAAATGTATACATCATTTCTTTTTGGATTAAATTTAGGGAAATATGTCATTGGTAAATGGAGTAGTAAGTTATTGCTGCTTCTCCTGGATTTGCTAAAATGCTGTGAAGAGACTGCAGGATGTGTGAAGCAACAAGCTAATTCTGAGGCACATACTTCTACTGCAAATTTCAGATCCAGACCTGATCTTATCAAGTTTCATGCACAGGCTATACTAGTAATAGTTTTTCAATGGAAAAAAATAGTTCCATCCTTTGTGGCTATGGAACCACCATAAAAATAAAAATGAAGTATCATGCTGACTCAAAAATCCGTACATCATGTCAATTAAACCTAAGTGTATTCTGTTTTCTAAAATGTAGATTTAAAATTCATATTTAATTAATTTTTTTAAGGTACTAAAATGTAAGTTTTGAAAACAAGTGGTAGATAAGCCTGGACACCCAGATTTGTCTCTCAGTGGGAACAAAACCCAAAATAAATCTATTTTAATAGAGGTTACATGTTTAGACAGCAAGGAATTTGGCACAGCTGCTTTTGAATGTCAAAAGCAAGTTTCTGGGGCATTTCCATTCCTCCTTTTATCTTCTGCCGCAGAGATGAGAATAAAAAATTATCAGGAGGACTCAGTGCCATATAGGTCTAAACACAAATGAGACAAGTGAAGTCTAAAACAATCCTTCCAATTTCAGCTTTCCCTCTGGCTTTGTTCTTACTACTCCAGGAATATTAAAAAGAAATGGAATGTTTTTAATGGATTGTCGTCAGCATTGTTTTCATTAACAAAAGGGAACTCAATCAACTGCTCTGCCAAACCTCTCTGTCTGTTCTTTGATGGGCATGATAAATGGTGCCAAGCATTGTCAGATCCTGCCAGATTAAATGAAAATGATAGGTGTTCAAAATCTTTTAGGACTAAGCCTAATGTAATTTTGACTGTATTCCTTCCTGAAAGAAAAAGAATAATAAAAATGTAAGAAAGAAAGACAATAAAAGTTTAGAGATAAAGTAGATTAATGGAAACATTCAATCGTTAAAAGTTTCTCTCTAAGGCAGTGATAGAGACTGACTGAATCCAAAATATGTCTATTTACACATGACTGCCAGCGCTAGTAAGAACAAGATGAAAAATGGTAGCTCACAAGAACACCAGGGAAACAAATTTTGAAGAAATGATATAAATGTGTTCAGTGAGTGTTTTAAACACCCCAAAGTTTATCTGGCTCTTAACCAACTATGTTAAAACAGTAAAATTCTGCCTTGGATTATCATTAGTCCTAGCAAATAAGGTGAAAAGGCAAAGCTTCTTTTAGGGAACAAGAGGTTAGTATTTACAGATATAGGGTTAAACAGCAGTAATAGTTATATTTGTATTAGTATGAAATATTCAATTAATTTTAAAATGCAATATACTTAAAAAGGTAAATTCCATAGAATCTTTCAATCGTGTAAATTTGCTCTTTATGCAGCCACAAGTTAAACCCTCTGCATTCAACATATTCGCTCCTCACCTCTTTACATTTAGAAGCCTGCCCTGCCACTTCATTTTCAGAAGAGTAAGTATCCTCACAAATTTCAGTGTGAATGGTTTACTATCTGAATTTGAGGGTAGCATAATCCAGATTGTAAAAAAAAAAAATCCAAACCACTCTAACCACAGTAGTGATGTTTTCAAATACAAAATTCAGTGACAGAAATGCTAGTCTCAGGTAATGACTTTGCATGGCTCTTGTTCTTGGCAATGAGGGAAAAGCTCTGGCCAAGTGGCACACATTGAAAGTGGGTCTTCTACCAAACAAAACATTAATAAAATGTACAGCATTGTATTTTGCTTAGAACTGAAGGTTGGCAGCAGCTTTACAGAAAAGTCTTCAGGAAGTATTCTATGATTTAGTACTACTATATTTATTGTTGGTGGTCTTGTGGGCCAGTGCTGGATAATATTGAAGACATTTATGAAATATTCCCTACCTTTCTAACTCTATTTTATGTCAGTAGTTCAGACAATTTACTACTGCTGTTATGTATACAACCACACAGTGAAATGGAGCTTGTTGCAGGAGCTCCAGGTCTCAAGTCTCCTCCTATATAGTATGTGTCTTTTTAATTTGCAGTGCTGCTGACACAGTATGCTTGATTAGGGACTAGTGTTGAAGATAACTCTGTAGGATAAAATGCTTGCTCTCTTAGCCGTGTTGTTACATAAATTCTGCTGTGTGTACATGCTGAGACAGAACTTGAGAGACATAAAATGTAGTTTGGTGCAAGTAGGAATACCTCTATTGCTTTTAGTAGCGTTGCACAAAAAAGCCCTCTCAAGACTTTGACCCATGGCAGTCATGAAATTAATACAGCAGGATGATGGGGGGTGTTTATTCTCTGTTACTGATTATGTGATGAATCAATGTATTGTTTTATGCTAGGACTGAGGCCCTTGTAAGTAAAGGGAGCAGTCCCATAGCTGGACTGAAATGCAGGATTTCCAACATCTGCTGTAGTGAATTAAACAAAGACATTTCGAGAATTAGGGGGGTGGTGCTAGGGCTAAAAGAGGAGTATATTTTAACATGGATGTAATATAGATTATTCTACAGCATGCTTTTTAGAGACAGAAGAGATCAATTATAGCTAAATTGAGATGTGATAGAAGGAGATTTAGTGATATGAGGAAGCTTAAATTAATCCCTCCTAAGGTAATATCGATAAACATTACTTGTTGGTGTCATTAGTTTAGTGCTTTCAGCAGCCTGTGACAAAGGGAAGAGTACTGCATCATGTGAAAGGAAGGAAACAGTTCGTCAGCAGCCAAAACCTGTTCACAGATTCTGAAATTCTATTAAAAAAAACCCACTGATAATAAAACCCTAAATTCTGATTGGTCTCAATGACTGAACTTTTGCTGTCTCCTCTGATTGCATATGAACTCAATGCCTTGTTTTCATTCAAGGCCAAACCAGAGTAGCCTGCCACAGCACAAGCCCCTCTCAGTAAGACTTTCCCTGGAGACCCTCCACATGGTGGAACAGCTGAAGCTCGAGCCCACCTAAGTTCACAACCATGCCTAGAGAATGGTCTGGGTAGCCTAAGCAGCGACAGCACCAACCGTCTTGGCTTCTACCTGCACTCGACCTCCTCACATACAACCCTTACCGTGGAAGGTTTCTAGGTGACCCAAATCTGCCTAACAACCAGTGATGATGTACCCTGAGCTGATTGCAACCAATCGCCAGGCAAACCTCTTACACTAGGCAAGCCCATCCTCTTAGCAGTACACCTCAGCAGCCCCAGGACCGTAGAGCTCCATTCCCTGATCCTTCAGTCTGTTTCCTTGGAGATGGGGGTTGCCAGTGAGAAAAGGCCAGACAGAAGCAGTCTTTTGTTTTCCTGCCCTCTCTTTACCCCCGGCCCAGGATGACTGTGGTGGGGCAGAACAAGATATCAGCAAGTCCACATTGGGTGTCCCTAGCCACTGCAGCACAGGCGGCAGCTACTGCCGCACCCCTCTCTCCTCCAAGAGTAGCTTCAACATCTGTATCTTTGCTCCAGATATCACTAGCTGGGGGCTAAAACTTAAAACCACACATTTTATTTTATTTTTCCACAAGGAAAAAAAAACTATGGAAGCTGCACATCCTACCCTATGTGAAGGACTATTCTACTTTTCACATATACCATAATTAAACACTTGTTCCAATATCACTGTGATTCAGTTTCTCATGTGATCTTCAAAGGTGAAACCTAAACTCCTCCCAGCCCTGTAAATTCTATGGAACTCTTCATCCTTTGATGATACTCCGCATAAAACACTTTGAATATATCAGACTTTAATTTGAGCTGATCCTAAAAGCCATCATACCAAAGCAGACCGAAGATTCATGTAGTCCCCTGCAGTGGCTGAAGGCTTCATGGCTCTCTGTGGATTTCTCTTCCACTTGAAGTCTCCCCTTGAACCTGCTCACTGTCTAGATAACCTGGCAGGATGACAGTGAAATCTGCCTGACCACAGAATAAAGAGCACCTTAATGAGACAGGATACTTTTTGAGAGAAAACACAGGGAGAATGAAGAAATGATAGGCTGTGGAACATCAGATACTGCCTGGAAAACATGTGAAACTGCATTAATGAAAGTTGCTAATACAGCTTTGGGGTTGATTGAGGAAAGGGAGGAGAGAAAGGAGCTGCTGGTCATAAACTCCAGAGAGAGATCTAAAATTAGAAAAGTCCTGTTTAAACAGCAGCTTTGAAAATTATAAATTAAGCTACCCATTGAGGGCACTTAAATACTAATCTCCGGAGACTGTGGGCAGAACCTGACAGACTTCAAATGGCTAAAGCAACATTTTCTCAAAAGAAGCAATACAGCTTGTATGCTGCTAGTTTACAGCCTCAGACATGGAAAAGAAAAAAAAAAGATCTATTTTAGCAATTAGGAACTGTATTGGAGCTATGAAATATAAAACAAAAGAAATTTGTGAACTCTTTGAAGATTTCTATTAACTCTTTTTTATTTGCATGAAACAGGTCTCTGGATATAAAAGGTCAGATTGTGAAGGCTAATATGTCCAGTTACTCAGCAGAATAAAAGGCCAGGTTGGACTGTCCTTTTGAAGCTAAGGAAATTCAAAAGTGATTTAAAAAATATGCCAGCAGGGAAAACTTCAGGGCTTTTCTAATTCCCTTGTGATTTTTCCTTTTATATTTTCAGAATATGCTGGGTAACACACATAGCTTGGAGGACTAATTTGCCTTTCCATTATGATGGAGGCAAATTTTATGCATTCCTATAATTCATAAACCTATTGTGAAATGTAGATATTACGGATCCACTTTTCTGTTTATCTAGGAGAGTATTTCCCATTACTACAGTCACAAGAACCAGAAATTGAGTTTCTTCATAGATGTTTGTTAAGACATAATTCAAATTTGGTAAATGCGATGAATTAGGTAAAAGTAGTAAATTAGGAGAATAAAGGTAGAAAGGAAACTGGGTATTGCATGGCTGAGCTCAATTTTAAGGTGGGTTTCATTTTTTTATTTCAAGAGAATGAAGTTACTGACTACAACAAATTCAAAGCTGAATTTATTACTTTTTTATGTGATACCTTTGTTCATCCAGGCATACATTATATTGTTCTTGAACTCAAAAGAAGCACCAAAACTGTTCCAACTGCTGGTTTCCACAGTGGAAGGCTTTGCCTTAGCAGTCAAGCTCAAGCAGACTCCAGATTGACAGGCTTGTGAGCTTGTGTAGTCATTCGGCACAAGTGAAAAGAGGCTGGCTCCGTCCTCGTTACTGTCTCCCCTCAGTTATTTGTATACAGTAAGATCCCAATGAGCCTTCTCTCCTCTAGGCTAAACAGTCTCAGTTCTCTCAGCCTTTCCTGATAAAAGAGGTACTCTAGTCTCTTAATCATGCTTTTGGCCCTTTGCTGGACTTTCTCCAGTATATCCACATCTCTTTTGTCCTGAGGAGACTAGAACGGGACACAGAACCCCAGGCGTGGCTTCATCAGGGCTGAACAGCGTGGAAGGATCACTTCCATTTGTGTGGTGGCAACACTTCTAATGCAGCCCAGGATACTGACAGCCTTCTTTACTGCAAGGTCACATTGTTAGCTCATGTTCAACTTGATGTACCCCAGGGACCCTAGGTCCTTTTCTGCAAAACTGCTTTCCAGCTGAGCAGCCCCCAGCATATATTGATGCCTGCAGTTGTTCCTCTGTAAGTGCAGGACTTTGCACTTTCCTCTCTTGAGGGTCTTATGGGAGAGGGTATCAATAACCTATCAGTGGAATTCCTTCACAAGCATCTTCTCTGGAGGCCTATAATGTTGCATTTGAGTACTGCTGGCCCCATGACAGAAGTGAAGTATTGTCCTTGCTTGATTCGCAGCATTCCTTATATATTGATATATAATCTTTATATATTTGTGTTGGTCACTTCACAATTATCTTAGAAAATGAATCTTATTTCATTGTTGCATGACTTTAACAGACCGCATTAGGTTGGCAAAGATTGAAAGACTGACTGTGTTTGCTTTAATGAAAGCACCTCTTTCATACCTTTAGAAAATAATTTATTACTGTTTAGAGTTCTGCACTGATTGCTCTCTAAATACTGCTAGCGTTAATAAAAAATCTTTCTGGCACAACCCTAATAAATGTTTTATCAACTTTGGACCTTCTCAGAACAGATGACTTTGGAACTGACATGAATAAAATTCAACTAGTGAGAAATTACCTGTAACAGAAGGAAGTAACTTACTTCTTGGAGGACTTAGTAATAACCTGTTTGCTTTACCACAGGTAGCAGCTTTTCTCCAAATTAGAACTACTCAAAATAATTTCATTTTAATATAGATACTTACTTCCATTTTATTTTGCATTGTATAGCCTCCCCATTCATTTTCTGCAGGTTCTGTCCAAGGATATTAAGGTTTACGTAAACATCCAGTAATGTCATGGTGAAGCAATCTTCATGAGAGGTAAACTCAGATGTCTTCCCCTCCAGAGAAGTGCTCTCATTACAGGCCTACAAAGCCAAGTTTCTTCCTTTTTCTCTCCCTAATGCACAAGTTGACATTCCATTTTATGCAGTAGTGATAGAAAATTATTTGGAAATCACAGAATCATAAAATAATTCAGATTGAAAGGACATTAAGGAGGTCATCTAGTCCACATTCCTGTTCAAAGCAGGGTTAATTTCAAAGTAAGGTCAGGTCTCTTGGGACCTTGTCCAGCTCAGTTTTGAAAATCTTCCAGGAGAGAGTTTTCAACAGCTTTTCTGGGCACCTTTTCCAGTGCTCAACAGACCTTACTGTGAAGAATTTTATCCAGCTTATCCAGCCAGAATTTCCATTGCTTCAGCCTGTGACTATTGCTTCTTGTCCTTGACTGTCCACTTCTGAGAAGAGTTTAGTTCTGCTTTCTTCACAACTGTTCTTTTAGAAGTTGAGAGCAGGAATCGGATTCATACCTAGCCTTTGCTTCTCCAGGCTAAAAATCCATCTTCCTGTGGCTCTTTCTGTAAATGCAGTACTCTACACACCTAGTCACTAGGTAAACAGGACAGGCATCTAATAACTCTGGACTGGATCCTTTCCAGTTTGTCAATGCTTGGTGTACTGGGAAGCTCAGAGCTCAGCATAGTGCTCCAAACCTCAGAAGGGTGAAGTAGAAGGGAAAAATCACTTACCTTCTCTTGCCCTGATGGCTATTCTGTTGCTAATGCATCCTAGTATGTGGCTAACCTTCATCTCCAGGAGGCCTTGCTGCTTTTCCATTGGATCACCAGGATTGCACCTCATTGACCAGTGCTATTCTGCATAGCTGCCGCCTGTCCACTCAGGCCCAGACTATACTATGTGGGCATATTACATCCCAGGTGAAGGACATTTAATTTGCCCTTGCTGAGTTTCCTGAGGTTCCTGTTTGCTCATTCCTCCAGGCTGTGGATGTATCACAGCCCTGCCCTCCACCATATCAGCTGCTCCACCTTCTCTAGTGTCATCTGAGAACCTGACAAAGATGCTTTCTGTCCCATTGCCCAAGTCATTGATGAAGACATTAAGCAGTATTGAGGTCGCTAGTGGCTCAGTTATATAAAAAGCTTGCAGAGGTAAAGTGGAGGAGGGTGGTTAACTGCTCATTTCTGAAGCATACAATAATAATAGATGCCATAAGGGAATAACCATGTGGAAAGTAATAATTCAATCGTCAGAATGGCATTTGAATAGTGTGCAGCAAATAAGCCCTGAGGCCATACATCAAATACTAAGGATAAAGGAAAAAATAAAAAACAAAACCTATCATCTACTCTCTCTTTGAGCATTATCTATCTTTTGTGCTGAAAGGGTCAGGGGTTTTGTGAAAAATAACCAATGATCATGTGATCATGAAAAATAATCAGCGGTCATTTACTTATGTGCACAAGGGGACTGAATCCAGTATTTCCTATCTTATATGCATGCTTATCATTGCAACCTGAGAAATAATATTTTGACAAAGACATGCATGTATGTACTCAGGATGTACGACTACCTGAAAGGACAGTGTAGAGAGGTTGGTGCTGGTCTCTTCTCACAGGTAATCAGCGATAGAACAAGAGGGAATGGCTTCAAGCTGCAACAGGGCAGGTTTAGACTGGACATTAGGAAAAAATTTTTCATGGAAAGAGTAGTCAGATACTGGAATAGGCTGCCTGCGGAGGTGGTTGCGTCACCATCCCTGGATGTGTTTAAGAGTCTGTTAGATGTGGTGTTGGGGGATGTGGTTTAGGGGAGAACTCGTAGAGTAGGGTTGATGGTTGGACTCAATGATCCCAAGGGTCTTTTCCAACCTGAGTGGTTCCATGATTCTATGATTCTATGAAAAGGCTGTCTCTTGGAGCAGAGGGCTCCAGTGAAAGGAAACGCGTTCCTGCAGCTTGGTCAGGTCTTGCCACTGGAATCCTACATGAAACTACTGCTCTGACAATCTTCCTTTTAGTTCATCATTTCTACAATATTGTAAGAGGAGAGGAGGAGGAAATTTGGTTAAGCAGAGGAATAAGAAAAAGAGGAATAACATGGCAGAAGAAAGTTAGATATGCTGGGTTTTCATGTTTTGGGGAAAAATTTGAGCTGTACTCTTATATATTAAGCTACTGCAAATTTATTAATATGTAGTCATCTTGTCTTGCTAGGTGTGCATACTGCTGTTACCATCAGTGTGTTCTTCATTTTGCACATTAGCTGTCTAGGAATTTGGACCAATTTTCAAACCCACATCCATCTTTAATCATAGGTCTTTCTGAAACTAATACCAAATGTACCTTTAGTTATTGTATTATAGATGTTGAAATGGGCTGCTGATACTGCACACAAACAATTCAAGTATCTATTTGCACTCTCTGCTACAGGGAATGGTGTAAAGAAAGGAACATTTAAGATACTTTAAAGAATTCCCTTTCAAACACTGTATCAGAGTCCTGCACACGCAAATTTGTTTATGCAAGCACTTGGCTGAAACGTGAAGGCAAGAAAATCACTGCTACTTGTATTTTATTACACATAATTATTGTTTTATTTTTCAACTATTTGCAAATCCTAGCTGAAAAGGAACAGGAAATCATATTGTATAGGTGTAAAAATACAGCCCTTTAATGATATGGCTGTGACGCATGCTGCATGGCTTATGATTTTCCTGTAGCTGGCAGATACTTAACGGTTATTAAAGAACTGAACATGATAAGGGAAGTGCAGAAATCTGAAATGTACTCAGATTCTGAAAAATACATAACTGCTCTTGGCTGAGTGAAAATATGATATATGCTGCTTACGATTTCTTCTAAAAGAGGAAATCCACTCACTTACTTGAAAAAATAGGACCTGCGAAGTTCCTACTTGTTTGCTTTTCAAGCAGATCAGTGGCTTTTCTCTTTTACAAGAGAATAGGAAGAGCACGATAAAGAATGTCAGAAGGAAATTTGTTCAATTTGAAAGGTGCTGAAACAATTAATTGGAATGTCAGTATTATAATGAGGCAATCATGTATTAACAACTATTACTTTTATTAATGATCTGCAGAAGGCTTGTATTTGCAGCTAGCTCGAGTGGACTTTTTAGTCCTGAAATTTTGCATATCTCACTGTCTCTTTTAAAATAATGCTGTAACTTGCTCAGAAATTTAATTTTCACCTGAGCAGTAGAAAAAGCATTATGCTAATGACAAATATATTAATAAAATCTTTGAAAATTTGTGATGTTGCTTGAACAGCTGCTCTGATTTCTTTTACTGTTCAGTCCTCAATCTGGGGGACTTTAATTCTGTTCTCTCTTATATGAAAAGAGGTACATTACTTTTCATTGGACATTGTAATTGCCAAAATAGGTAGCTATGGCTTCATAAAAGTGCCCAACTTATAAATTGCTTTTTTCCAGCTATCATATATATCTATCCGCGTGATCTTTTTTTACTACGACATTGCACTTCTAGAAGAGTGTTAGTGTTAAATAATGCATTTTAAACAACTGGAAACCATAAATTCTAATAGAAGTATTTTTAATCTCTTTCAAAGGACAAATCTTCTACTGCTGACTTAAAGATAATAGTGAGGAGATACTCAGTGTTGACACCGAAGGACACTTTCAGCCATGTAAAACTAAATATGCTTTGAGATTATATCCTAAATGAATGGGAGATTTTTTTTCCTTAATAAAAGAAATGAAATGTTCATACTCTTTTTTCTCTTTGTTGCCATGTAATCAGTTTCAAAGCTTCACAGATCCTCATGCCCAGCTCTTTAGGAATTGACCCATGTGCCTCTGCTCTGTTAAAACATAATGGAGTGTGCCTCTTCTTGACCTACTGACCAATGCCACCCTTTGGCACAAGCTCTTGACAATGGCAGACAAATTGGCTCTTCCCCAAGGTAGCTCCTCATTAAAAGGAAGTGAATTCTAAAGATTTAGTTTTGTAGTTGGTTTTCAATTCTTCTGCATAAAGCATCTCAGAAAGGTTTACTTTTATTCCTGTTACACTGCTGTACAGCACTGATGTGAGGAGGGACCATGGGAGCTTGACTTAAAAGATGCAGAAATCTTTGGTTAGCTTCTTCAAATCCAAAGATGTACAATGCCAAAGTTCAAGCAAGGTGTGGACGAAAGGTTTCCGGTGTGCTGAGCAAGTAGAATGTATAGGATATAATATGCAAAAGCATTTTCCAAATTTACTGTGAAAGGGGTTTATATTTTTCTTTTCAATTTTTAACTAAGCATATTATTTATCACACAAGTGGTTTTTGTGTCAAGTAGGCAGAGGAATTATGTGAGCTCTAGTGATGAAACACAGAGATGTTAAACCTTGTCATAGCCTTGTGTTTGTCTCTGGGGCTGTCACTGTAGGAGGTACCAGCTACTGAGGCCTGTCAAAATCCATTAAATGTGATCTGCTGCTTAATGCCCTGGATACGAAAGCAGGATAGGGAATCTGACAATACAAGAAGAGCAGGTAAATAAAAGCAGCACTCATAAGAGAATCCCTGCTGAAGTGCGGAGAAGTTTTCATCACCAGTTTCTTGAGATCTTTTTTGAATGAAAAAACAGTGGAGAATTTTAGGAAATGAGTGTTTCCTAACTAGAGAGAAGACACTTAGGAGATTCTTTTTCTCCAAGAAACAAATAGGAAATATCTATCCCATCCAAGCTAAGCAAGCATTAGCCTTCTGGTGACCAGGACAATCTAAATATTCTATCTAATTGGAAGGGTCCTAGCAGTCCAGACTGTGAAGGTTGTGGATAAAAATGCACTTCCCAGAAAGGGCACAGAGATGGAACTAGAATCTAGGAGACAACAAGAGACAAACACACCACCACACTGGTAGTCACTGCTGTTGTATGTAAACAACAGAGGAAAAAAATACTTTTTCCAGTAGTTTCTCAATGTTGATTACTCACATCATTGCACAAAAAGAATTTGAGCCATAGTTTTCTGTTTTCCTGTTCCTTCACTTGCATTCAGATGTGAGTGGGCAGAAAAAGTGCGGATAATTACACAATGCCAGGGCCTTGGTGAACCGCCTATCCTTGCCCACCCCATGGGACTCTTCCCACCCTGCCTACAGCTCAAAACCCTATTTCAGCCTCCACGGTCATCAGCTGCTGCCCCAGCAACGCCACAGCAGGGTCAGTCTCCTGCTCCCCACAGCCTTGCCCTACCCACCCCAAGCTGTGCCTATCCACATCTGCATGTCCCAGCCCAGCCACAGCATCTCCCTGTCCTCAGGGAGGTTCCTGTTGTCTGCTGCCCCTGGGCTGCCCTGTTCCTGGCTGGGGTAGGGGGGAGTCCCTGCATCTCCTTGCCCCTTGCAAGCATGATCTTTAGAACCTGAGGCATAAGGAGCTGAATTCTTGAATTTGTTATGATCAGTCTCCAGCTTTAAGTAATCTAGTGCCTGTTTCCTTTACTTATATGGGGAGATTTTCCACAATCTCCTAAGCATTCATTAGTAAGATCAGTGAAAGGAAGCCTTCCTGGTTTGCAGATGTTTGTCATTTAACTGAGAAAAACCTTACACTAAACCTTTATTTGGTCAAAACTAAGCAATGTGTTTAAAATTCATTACATGTACCCAAGCATGCTAAGAGGGGGCATGTAGTAGATTTGAATTGGAGAGGCACCTTTACTATACAGAGTGTGTGCTTGATGAGGCTAAAGCATGAAATGTTTTTCAGTGCTCACAAAACAGTTGTGCATTCTTTGTCTTTCTTGTGGTTTTTTTTATTATTATCTTGACATAAAAATACTAGTTTCAGAACTGCTATACCTTCTTTGATACTCACTGGACTGTTAAATCTGTCCCCCTGCCTGAATTGATAAATACACACACAAATACACAAGAATATTAAAAATCCAGGAAATCCATCCCTCAGGGACATACTTCTACAGCCATGATATGCTAATGTTTTACATAGGCCTGGAAAGAATCTCCTCGGTCATAAATCAAGATTTCTCCTTTTGCAAGCAACCACACACATGACTTCATAAATTTATCATGTGCCATATTAGAGACTGGGATTTTAACCTCATTACTGCTAGTGGATGGCTGTTCAAATCCTCATAGTCATAAAGGTTAACAACTCTTGCCTAATACACATCTTAATTCTGTTTACACAGATAGTTTTTGTACCAGTCTCATCCTGTAATTTAAATAGTTTTTCCCTCCCATTTTTGCAATGCACTTTTAGAAACGTGTCATTGCCTCACAGCTTTCATCTTCTTGGGCTAAAGACAGCCTTCATTGCAAGGGTTTACTGTTTCAACTATGTCCCCGTTTCACCTAACACCCTATGTCTAAACCAGTTCCAGTTTTTCTTTATTACAAATGACCTGTTCTGGTCATTTGTAAATTATTCTATTTACTGTGTTCTAGATAATAACTTAGAGATCATAAGAAAATATAAATCATAGAAAACATAAATCAAGAAAATATCAGAAGTGTATTCTGTTTTGGTAATACAGTACCTTGCCCTTTTAGAAGACATAGGGCTCCACTCTTATTAGATGGAAACATGGTCCTCTTCATGGAAGTTTGGGTGCTGACATCACTGAGGCCAATATTTCATCTATTCTTTTCAGCAGATTTAGAAACAACTGACACATCTCAACATTTTGTGAGTAAAATAAATCTCTTTAATTATAACAAAATTTTAAAGCTCCACAAATGTTCTATGGATAATACACAACTGGGAAATGAGGCAACGCTCAGAGAAAAAAAAAAAAGCAAAAGCTAAATATTTAAACCAAAGAAGAGATGGACTGGGGAATAATACTGTTCCTTTGATAAAAGTGACAGTGGAGTTATATTTATAGTTCTTCCATTCGAATACCTGGAGCTATCTGGTTTTAATGGTCAGTGCATGCATAATCTAAGCATTCAGTTTGGACTAATAAAGGTAATAATTAATTGTTGATCTAGACTGAATCAAAAGTGAGTCCTATTTGTTGTATAGCAGGTTCAAGTTCATCTTTAGATCCATTCCAGTATTTTCATTTGTTGCATTGTAAGCCAGTAGCATCTCAACAGAACTGTTATACCTCCAGCACAGCAGTAACCTTTCTCTTGTTTTACTAACAAACAGGCTGCTGGCATGAGTAATAAAGAACTGTCCTGAGCCAGGATCTGATAAAAATTAGTGTTATATCCTGATGGCATCCTGTTGTATGTCTTTTCTTCAGTAACCTCAATATCAAATTTAATTATGTAGGTTGAGCTTTTTAGACTTGTCTCAGGATATAAAATTAATTCCCATAAATCTTATGCTCCCCTCACTCTGCTCTGTGCAGAGGTTAGTGAACAACTGTCCCCTTTCCTTGTTGTTCTAGTGGGCTTTCAAAAGAGCTGTAGTCTTAGGCACAAATATTATTGAAAGACTGACCGACTTCTGCAAAACTAATTTTCCCATCCTCTTATCAAGGATTTGTAGACAAGCAGGCACCTAGAAAGTGCTGTTTGAGAGCCGGACAGTGCAGGCTAATGTTTCTAAATGGAGCTGGCTGCCTTAGGTATGTTGCCTATTCTGATCCAGATTCATTTTCCCCCCTCTCTTCCCCTGGAGTCTTAATGAATAGTTATTCACTTTCAATTGGTTGAAAAATAAACCAGCAGAGAAGATGAAAGCTAACCTCAGAGGCACTAGGAGGAATTGCACTGTTCAAGTTTCCCCTAGACTACCAGGTCAGTTCCTTACTGTGTTGGAGACTTGTCCCTCAGAAAGGCATCAGGAGATGGACAGTGTCTTGCAAGTGTTAATCTGAGTTAACTGTCCCCAAGGAACACCAGGAGTGTGCCTTTCAGGGAATTGTTATTGCAATTCTATATATTTTACAGCATTTGCAGGGCCTTCATGCCCTCATATTTTTAAAAGACTAGTGCAATTATGATTTATACCACAAGGATATACTCAATGGCAGTTTCAAGTACTGTCTATAGGAAAGAAAAGAAATACAGAAGGCATTTGTGGAATAACATGAGAGCAGAATGCATATCCAATAGCCTCAACAGTGCATTTTATTAGCATCTTGTAAACAATGAACTTAACTCTGCATTTATGTGCATTATATGTATAATTTTTCAGCACAGTGGTAGTCTGTTTAAAATATAAAGCAATGAGGTTGTAGTTGTCATAAATAGAATTGGCTGGGATTTTTTAATGGGAGATTTTATTTGATGGAAAAAGTTATTTGCAGGTAATAATTTTAAAAATGCAGGAATACATATGTTAGTTTCAACAGTGGTGGAATTTATGATTAAAACAGGAAAAACCTTTACCCTTGACAAGAGCTGGTAGCCCTTAGCTCTTGAGAATGAGGTAGGAGAGCAGTACGAAGATGCTATTCTGTTTAACTTAGAAGAAGAAATCAATCTGCAGACCTTCCATTCTTAGATGAGTGGCCTGATCTTCACATGTTTTAACTACTCTGGATGTATCTTTCCTTTTGGAGATGTTCTGCTTTGTATTAATAACGCATTGAGGAAGAACGAAAGAGACTAGTTTCAGCATTGCTTTTGGGTACAGGAGATGAAAGATCAGATACCTCTTCTGAAGGACCCTTATTTATACAGCAAGTAGCAACTCCAAAAAGAGATACTATAAACCCCTTCAATTTCCTCAACTGCTTAGTAACTTGGTGGGTTAGACATTCATCTGGGATGTCAGAGACAGAAGTTTCAATGGACTAGATCACCTAGAATAAGCACTTGAATTTTAGTCTTTCTTCTCTTAGAAGAGAGCACAAAGACGATTGTATGAGGATCTCCACATTTTCTGGTCTTAGCTTCAACCTCGTGTACTGGGAAATTTCATGAAGCATAAGGAATCTACAGCACTCTGCATTTTGCAGAACCTCACTCTGGCGTTTGAACCCACAGTACATATCAATAGCAGGGTAGAAGGGGTTTACTTCTCAGTGACACCATTATTTGGTTGCATCAAATGATGTTCAAGCAGTTCCCTTTCTCTAACGGTACACCAATTGTAACTGGCAGCTCCCAGGGCATATTTTGTAGCGATAAAGAGATAACTGTTGTAGCCTTGCAAGTGTTCACCTCTTATTCAATCCTTCAGTCATACATATGCTCTCTAATATCCATAAATTCTCCAGTATTGTCAAATAAATTACCCATATACAGCATGAACTACTAGATATAACTTCTACAAACAGCTTTAGGAAACCTGGGGATTAAAAGATGTGACACAAAAATTATTTTCATTCCTCTCCATATTAGGAGAGGTCTGTGCTTTTAGTAACAAGAAAAGCACAGTTTTGTCAGGTTTTCCAAAGATTGGTACCTTTTATTTTTCTTTATAACAATCTCAAAGTGCCAAAAAATATTTACGCTTCTAACAGAAGGAAAAAATTTGCACACACCTAAAGCCATTTAATCTGAATCATCTTTATTTTCTTCTCTTTTCTGCTTTCATCCTACTACATTTATTGTTGTTTTTCTTGTCAGTGGATAGACATAAATGTTGTTGCAGGAACAATTGGAAAACAGGAACATATATTTATGTAAACTGGTATTGATTCAACTTTTACAAAAAAAGGAAAAAGAAACTAAGGCTTTCAATGCTGTGCTGCAAATCATTATGACCAGGGCTGCCTCTGTGCAAAGAATACATGAACAAGTTCTGCCAATATTGCTTAGGTCTGCTATGAACTTAGAGGGTTAAAAATTGAAGTTATTGTATGTAGTTAAAAATCTCTGCACAATATTCATCATCAGATGTAGGTCCTTATGCTGTTTTTTCTTCGTCTCACAGCAACAATGGCTGTTTGTTTATGCAGCTCTGGGCTCTATGCTTGACAGTTCCACATTTGGGAACATCTGAAAAAGAGGTCATGTGACCTTTCTAAACACAGGAAAACTCTGTTCTTCTCAAGATGACCTGAAATGTTCTAATTATTGGTTATTCCCTCTAGTTGGTGATGCAGCCAACAAGCACGTAAAGTTCAGTGAACCCACAAGCGTACAGCTGTTATCTTTGACTTGTGGCCAAGCCAAAAATTGGAACAAAATTTACCCAAACAAGTATAAAGCCTCCTGTTTAAAGGAGTTATTTTGTAAGGCAAATAACTAGATTGAAACTAAGGAGGAGTGAGTGAATCCTTTTCCTAAAAACATAAATTCAAACCAGGGTCAACATTTCAGAGACGAGAAGTTAAAATAGATTACAGACTTGGCTGCACAAGTCTCCCAAAGAACACCCACGTCTCAAATTTGTTGATATGTGTGAAGTTTTACCTTTTAATCTAATTGTTCCAATTACATCACGTATGTATATGTAATTTTTTCTTACAGACTTGAAAAGAAGTCAATTTTATTTATCTCCTGAATAATCAAGGTGAAGATTATCATCATTGCTAGTGACAGGTAGGCCAGTGTAAACTTTGACACACATCAGTGATATCTGCTCTGCTGTACCAGTTCGGAGCAGCTAGAATTGAGAAGGCAGTAGTTCTCTACCACATTTGCCATTAGTGTTTCTTAGGAAATTTCTGTAATTAAGAAATCTGAGTCTTCTTATGTGAGGTCAAAAAGGTATAACAGAGATCAGAAACATAAAAGAAATTTTAAACACCTTCTTTTCCTACTGCTTATCCAGACACTGCTGTCTGATCTGTTCTTCAGACCAATTTTGTATTTCCCAGGACTATAGGGAAAGGAGACAATGTAATCAGAAATACAGTTTCACGGTGCTTTTCATAGCTGTGCTTGCCTGTGTTGTACAGCAAGTAGATATAAAAAAGCTGATTCTTGAACATATGTAAGTCACATCCATAGTAAGCCAGAGGAGAGAGGTCTTTCCACTACAGTGAACGTGTGTATCAACTCATCCGAATGGTTATTTGATTTCTGTTGAACTGTATCATGAGTTGCAAATCAGCTTCTACTTTCCAGGTAGTGTAGCCTGCTTGACTGATAACAAGGCTTAATTAATGTGCATCTGAAAAGCTCCTTCTTCTCTTTTTATTTTGAAATGAAGCACATTTGTACACGGAACAGCACAGGTTTTACTAGCAGGTGTAATCCTATCCAGAATTCTCCCTGCACTATCTGTCTGCAACAATAACAGAAATGCAGCAGTTCACTGAGATAAGACTTTTTTTGAATAGAAAGCATCTTGCTACACTGGATGGCAAAACCAATTGTAACTACAACTTCCTACAGCAGATACTAGAACAGTTCACATTTTAGGCCATCAGCTCAGTAATCTGTGATCAAGGACAGTTTTCAGAAGTCTGTTGAACAAATGAATGGATTTTCTCAAACATGTATGCACTGTACATCTCAAAAAAAAACCAGTAGCTTGCTCTTGAAATTATACTTTAAAAGGACAGGTTTAAATGCAAAGTGGTTTCAAAGGAGCCCTGTTTTTATGCTGGTGGGAAATTGGATTTGTCACCAAACAAAAAAGACATATTTCAAGGTGATGCTTGGTAGATCGACAAATAGCTGGCAACTAATTGGTGGTCGGACAAATCTGTCTATAAAGGTAATGTTGCAGTCAAAAGTTTCTACAAACTTAGCATGCCATCAAAACATTTTATTGCAACTGTGGAGCATTTCAGGCAGAAAAGTGGTACCAAAATTCATCCCCTCCTAAACTGTCTGTTTCCTCTCTCTTATTGGCCAATAACTTCTTAGCCAGGAAATTGATTTTCTCTTGTCTTTCTCCTTTGAATAAACATTTATTTGAATGTATTAAGCAATCTTTCTACCTCATTAAGTTCTTACTAAGATGCCTCCCCACTCTGCAACCTAGTCATTTAACAAATAAATTGCTCAATAGACTAAAATATAAGCAGTCATCTCCAAGCTGTAGATGGTGAAGTGGACCTGTTTTTTCCCAGTATTCCAGGTATTAAATATTTCTTTCCTGTTTGACTGCTCAATTACTTTTCTCTTGGGTTTTGTAGTGGGTTTTCTCCCTCCTTCCAATGAGTACTCTTTGTTGTCTTAGCTGTCTGATATTTTACTCATTTATTTACTTATTTAAAACACATTTTTTCTAGAAGACAAAGACATGGGAAAGCTGTTACCAGAAGGCAAATAACATGGATTAATCTCTATATGATAAAGTAGACAGATTTCAAGACAAAAACAGAAGAATTACTATGGAATGTTATGAGACACACACACTACATGGAGGGAGGAAAGAGTAAATCACACCAGATTATACGTATTTAAATAAATTTTCTGCACAAGTGATTTGCCCTTTTAAAAGTACACATTATAAGTAAAAAGTGTACTAAGAGATTATTTTAAGATCAATTACAAAAGGTCTTGTATCATGAACTGTTTTTTTTTACCATCAGAGCTGACTAATATTTATTTCTCCTTAGATCCTTCTGTGCATTTCTGGTACACTTTCTTTCTTCAGCGGGAGGAGCGAAGCAGAATCATGTGCTTGGTTTAGGGAATGAAGGAATTTATTGCTGCTTCATCAGAAGTCAGTACTAGTGGGAAGGATATCCAGATGGGGAAGCTTGGGCTGTTGCCCAGAAACCCTGCTTGTACATGACAAGAGTGAGAGTTTAACAGACATAGAGAATATCAGGTTGCAGCTCAGGTAGGTGTGTGGCATGGTCCCACCTGATGAACCATTCAAGCAACCCTGCTGGATACTTTGAATCTTCCTGGATCCTATGGAGCTAATAAGATTTGTTATGTTTTGAGAGCACAGAGGGAACGAGATGCCCATCAGACAGATTAACAGGGAGCTTAAACATTAGCTGGAAGGAATGCCACAGAGGAAATATTAATGAAAGAAGACAAAGACAGCATAGTCTTACGAATTTCATATGACATGGTGGGAGCCATGGAGGGGAAGTAGGCATAGGAAATGTGTGGATAGCTATCACTGAGGGGATTGCAGAGTAGAATGCTTTGAGTATGCAAGAAAGGCTAATATGCTTAGGAGAGAGCTGGGTGAGGGCAATACCAAATATTTATGGCAAAGGAGAATGAGAAGGAGGGGTTGTGAATAATAAAAAAGATAGCTCATTCAGTAGGCAAGAAGAAGTCAGGATGTTAGAATGGCTGCAGAAAGATAGATGCAGTGATGCTGAATGAGAGAAGGAAAGGGAGGAGGCAGGAAGCAGACACTGATATTGGTGGAGGATAATGAAGTAACGCTTTTGGAGGTCAGAAATTACATAAGACAGTTACGACTCAGGAAAAATGCGATAAGGTGGCAGCTGGCACAGAAATGAGTGAAGGATTTATGGAATAATCTAGTTCAAGTATCCGGTGACTTGCAAGACAATATGATGGTACTCATTAGGGTGCAGCTAGTGTGTGTGCTCAACAGAGGTAGACTTGATGCTGCTGTGTCTTATGGCCACTGAGAGGCTTGTTGCCAGCATACTCAGCCCTATGAATGTTAAAGATTCACTGATACAAGCCAAACGGAGAGACCCTGACTGCTGCTCTTTTCTTTATTGTGCCATAACAGCCTTAGCTAAACAAGAGAGCATTTGCTGCAGCCTGAGTGGTAAAGTGATTTTAAACATTTAGTGTCCTAGATTTGCAGTTACCCTCTGCAACAGTGCGAGGCATCATTAAGGTTCATGACATCACACTATAAAACACAGAACAGTAGAACTGCATGTACAAAACATTGCAAACTTTGTGATTGAAAAAGAATTATAAGCAGATTGAGGGGCTATTCTGCTATAAATGATGGTAAAAACAGGATTGTTGGTTAGATGGTATGGTTGTGTTAATCAGTTAAACTGTAGTCTTACTTATACTACCTACAGGTAAATTATTCTGTATTTTACAGAAACAAATATCCATAAATGCATTAAGGAGAATATCTATCACCATTTATCATCTGAACAGGGGGACAAGGTCTACTGTACTTGTGACATGAGTGCAAAAAGATCACGTTAGATTTATTAAAGTCTCTGCTAGAAAATGAAACTCCTCTATCTCCTGTCCTGCAGAGCCCCCTATCTATGGGCTTATTCTGTGCAACTTGATTAATTTATGGACGTCTTATAAACTCCTTTGATTTCGCCACACATAGTGAGATTTACCTTGCCAGAAAACAATGTTTTGTCTTCCATATACAGCAGCTTGTTTTAGAATCATAGAATTGTCAGAGTTGTCTTTGTTTTATTATTAAATGGAAGATTTTCTTCATACATCATAGGACTCTGCAGTTTGAAATTTGATGCAGTTGCCCTGTCAAGAGAGGGAATTTAAAACATACAGAAATTAAATGCAACAGGTCCTTTTGAATAGTTAGGCACTGACATGAGATTAAGCCAGTTAGTGTTCACTGCTACAGTTCTATAAGATAAGAATGATTTTTAATGAAGCTAGAAATCAATGTATATTAGTCTTGAGATGGAGTGATACTATTTCATCTAAATGTGACTGCTCGTAGTTGTTGGCAAATCAGTTGCTAGCAAATGTGACACAAATCTGTGCCAGGAAAAGCACCAGCAAAGAACTTCGGGGGAAATTTTCTCTCCTGGCTGAAATTAGAAAGTAATATTTCCCCTTCCAATCTACATTTTAAAGCATGTGTGGGGAAAGGGGGACTTGTACATGATAAATTACAGACATAGAAAGTGATCTCAGTGGTTTTTACTTCCTCTTCTACTCCTGTAGGCTGCCAGCTCTGCTACAACAAGGCATAGTAAAAAACAACACAGAGCTTAGAACTTGCAGAGGAAACCTATGCAGATCGCAGGTATATAGCTGGGAGATATAATCATGCTTCGCCCCTGCCTGCCCTCATGACACTGCTAGCAGAACCCATTCTAGCTATTTGTAAAGCAGTCTCTGATATATCAGTATGAACCACTCTTATAATTTTGTAGTTAAGAGTATAAAAACTAAGGCAAAGTCATTCCTGGTCTGGCCCAAGCATCAGTGGATGCATGTCTGTTGCTACACAAAAATGGGCCAAGGAGCAAGTGTGAGCTTTGTCATTTTCTGTGCATGGGGTTGCTCCTACTAGTTCTCCCAAAAACAGACTTACATGATCATCTGTGGATGCAATATAGTTTTACTTGGAGTCTCAGTCAGACAAGAGTGTGCCAGTGTCAGTATAAAAGTCATGCTGTGCTTTAATTCAGTTCTGTGCTGGTACCACTCAACATCACCATCATTAGATGTATGTGTTTTTAATTAACTCAGTTCTGTCAGCATCTGTTAGACGTTTTTCATCTTGGGCATCTATGAGTGTATATGAAACCTAATCATCTCTGCCTGGGGATTTGAGACTTTGGCAAGAGATGGATACCTGTCCTCCAAGGCAGGGTACCTCTGAGCTGTATCTAACTTACAAGTGCCAAGAGAATGCATAGAAGGACCAGTATTCTGTTTCAGATAGTGGCAAAATAGGATGCTTTCGAGGGAGAGAACATAGGCCTGGCTTCTTTCAATGATCCTTCCCCTTATACTCCCTTGCCATCTACAGCTATTTTATTAAAGTTAATAAAGAGTGCTTCCATGTCTGGTCCTTTCAGTACCCCTTAACAGATGTGCTGTCTATGAATTTATCTAACCTCTTTTAAATCCTGCTGATACTGTATGCTTCCACACCCTCTGTGGCCAAAGCACTATCATCTGCTGCGTGAAAAAAAAATTACCTTCTTTTATCCAGTTTAAACTTAACACTTACAGTTCAATCCAAGTTTTCCAAGTGGAGGCTGGTAATGAGCAGTGTCTCTCAGGGATCAGTACTGGGACCTGTCCTGTTTGACATCTTTGTCAGTGACATGGGCAGTGGGATCAAGTGCACCCTCAGCAAGTTTGCAGACGACACCAAGGTGTGTGGTGTGGTTAACACACTGGAGGGAAAGGATGTCATCCAGAGGAACCTTGACAGGCTTGAGGGGTGGGCCCATGCCCACCTCATGAAGTTTAACAAGACCATGTGCTAGGTCCTGCACCTGAGTCTGTGCAACCCCAGGCACAAATACAGACTGGGCAAGGAGTAGATTGAGAGCAGCCCTGAGGAGAAAGACTTGGGGGTGCTGGTTGATGAAAAGCTCAACATGAGCCAACAATGTAGCAGCATAGCCCAGAAAGCCAACCATACCTTGAACTGTATCAAAAGAAGTGTGGCCAGTAGGCTGAGGGACGTGATTCTCTCTCTACTCTGCTCTTGTGAGATCCCACTGGGAGTACTGTGTCCAGCTCTAGAGCTCCCAGTACAAGAAGGACATGGACCTGTTGGAGAGGGTCCAGAGGAGGGCTACAAAGGTGATCAGAAGGCTGGAACACTTATCCTGTGAAGACAAGCTGAGAGAATTGGGCTTGTTCAGCCCAGAGAAGAGAGGCTCAGGAGGAGACCTTATTGCAGCCTTCCAGTGTCTGAAGGGGGACTATAAGAAGGCTGGGGAGGGACTCTTTACAAAGGCCTGTAGTGATAGGACGAGAGGTAATGGGTTCAGACTGGAAGAGGGTAGATTTAGATTGGAAATTAGAAAGAAATTATTTACCCTGAGGGTGGTGAGACACTGGAACAGGTTGCCCAGGGGTGTTGTGGATGCTCCATCCCTGGCCAGGTTGGATGAGGCCTTGAGCAACCTGGTATAATGGGAGTTGTCCCTGCCACAGCAGAAGGGTTGGAACTAGATGATCTTTGAGGTCCCTTCCAACCCAAACCATTCCATGTTCTTATCATTCTATGAAGTTTAGTATGTGAGATTTGGTAAATAAGAGCTCTACATTTACCTTGTCTATTGCCTTCGTTACTTTGCAAACTCTGGACATATCCCTTCTCCTGCTTACCCTCTCCAAACTGAAAAGTCTCAGCCTCTACTCCCCATAAGTTTTAGTCTAATTAAGATATTATTTTCTTTACCATCTCCAACTGTACTACGCCATTCTTTGAGATGCAGAAAATAGAATGACGCACAGGACTCAGTGTGTGCACAACAGACCTTTTGTATAGCAGCAAAGTGACATCCTTTCTGTTTTGTCTGCAGCACCCATCCTGCTGATGACCAAGATTTTGTGGCTTTTTTTGGCTGCTACTGCACACTGAATCAATGATTCATAGAACTGTCAACTCTGTTACTTTAAAATCTCTTTAATTAGTTTTAATATCAGTTCTGAAGTCAGCACCATGTAGACAGGGTTTAGATTCTTTTTTTTCTAGATGCATTACCCTGAGGTGATCTTGCTCTCTGCAGACTAGAAAATATCACTGGTTAGTCCCTTCTCTGGGACACTGATGAAAATATTGGTAAAAATAGTTCCCACGCTTACCTCTGTGAGGCTCCACTGATGATGATTCTTCTTCATTTAGAAAGGTGACAATTAACCCCTCTGTATAGCACCTCTTCTTTAACCAGATTTCAGATCATGAGAGTCTACCACAAAGTTTCCACCACTTCCAATGACAACTTAGTTTCCTTCATAGTCTTTGATGTAGAATCTTATCAAAGGCTTTTGATAAAACAAAGATATTATGTAGACACCTTCCTTTTGCCCAAGAGCCTCCTGACACTTTGTCCAAGTAGCAGCAGATTAGTGAAGTAAAATTCCACTTCACAGAAACAGTGCTGGCTCTTTTTGCAGCTATCTATGTTCACCTGGCTTCTCAGTGATCTTCTTCTCTATTACAGACACTATCATCTTAACAGCAATGGAAGCCAGAGTTACAAGTCCAGTCTGTAGCTCTCAGTATTACCTCTAGTGCTATTGCTGTAGGTGGGGGGAATTACATTGTCCACCCACCTGTATGTTGGCAAAATGACTGTAAAAACAGTCTTCATGACTTGGCCAGCAGCTCTACAATTTCACATGTGAATAATAATTTTAAAAAGTACTGTCAAGAGGGGCAATTAAGTATTTTGGTACCTGGCTAGACATCCAGCTTTGCATATACGGCGTGTTTCTCCAGTAACACACATAGTGCACGTCCTGTGTGCCTTAGAGTCTCTGTGTAAAGCTGATATTGCCTTTGGCAACTACAGAATGTCTCTCACTCTCAGCTTCCAGGAGAATGGAAGATGCTAATACACTCATGCTGTTCTTCACCTTGTACTTGCTGTTTCACTCAGTATGTCAGTACTTGAAAAGTGCCAGGCATATGTTGGTTGCTGCATGTCACTCTTCCTGTCTTGGAGTCTTGAGACACATACATTAGATATGCTGCATATGCTGAGTGAAATGTTAATGTTTGAAAAGGATTTCCACCGCTTAACATCAACTTTGTGAGTGTTTTCCCTCCAGCTTATCATACCTAATTCTGTTTATGTCCCCTGACTCGTTAACTCTGTGCTCTTACGAGCCTGCACATTACATAGAATTTGAAACTTTACTATTCAGTAAATTTAATCAATTGCTTATCAACCCTTTTTTTGGGCTCTGTTTTGTGAAGATGAACTGGCGAATTCAAAATGTTTCCATCCCCTGCCCTACTGTGCATTCTTTCATCTTTCATCTGCTTGTTTTCCTCTTACCATTTAATAGGTATTTTTAATTCTTGTTTAATTCTTTTGTTCTTATTTCCCCTTTTCTCTGTATTTAAATAATGTGTTCTAATATATTTATTGACTGCTTTCCTGTTTGATTATTTTCTCTTCCCTGTCTTTCACTCTTTTCTCCAACCATTTATTCAGTCCCTCACTCTACAGAGTTTGGCACGCTGATACTTCCAGAACGAAATGAATTAATGACTTCGGTTAGAAGGCCTTTAGCCTTATATAATCAGGGGAGACTATCTGGCACACAAGAATACAGTCCAATTTATTGTTAACAGGTCAAAATCCTGGATATCATCTCTTCAGAAGTCCTAAACAAAGCTTCATGTACTGGATGGTTCAATGGCATTTATACCAGTGGAGAATTTGCCCCTTGAATATTCTTTAGTGAATGCTGGATGTACTGTGTGCTGTGCTTTCTCTCCAGTCAAGCAAGTAAGAAATCTAAATAATTATGTAATGGCTGTATCAAAGTGAAAATAATTTTATACAGGTACTGTGCATACCAATTCAGGCTTAAGCATCATCTTATCAAGTCTCAATAAAGATCATAAAACTCCTTGCTATCATGGACATAGTTGAACACAGAGTCATTTAACACAACTTAAAGTGTTGTAACTGGGCTTTTTACTTCATGAAATAGAAGTTCAAAACAAATTAAAGATGGAGTAGGAAGGACATAGCAGATATCTGCTGTCTTTTATCCAGGAGGAGCAAAAATGCCTGGCTTACATGTAGAAATAACATTGTAGCTCTGATGATTCAAGGGTTATAAAAGAGGCAAGTTTTGTAGGGAGATATGGTAAATTTGTTTAAACTTACTGAAAAATCTTGGGGGGTAAAAAAAAAAAAAAAAAGACAAGTTGGTGAGTATTTAGAACAATTTGCATAAAGGATGAGTATGAACCAGGTTTGCTTTCTTTCAGTCCCTTAAAAATATGTTTATTTCTGGTCTAGTGTATTTCTGGGGACAATGAATAGATTAAGCGAAGAAGGTCATTTATTGCAGATCCTCTTTTGTGTATAATGTCATTGTAATGGTCTGACGATCAGAGTTATGCATGATATATTTTCTGAGGATGATGTCATATTTCATAAGCCTCCAACAGAGATGATACAATCATTTCACAGAGGGAGCTATATGATGTAATTGCCAGCAACACCATATGGATCAGTGTCCCAGCAGGTTACATTCAATTCACATTTCATACAGTGCTAATGTGTCTTTTTTAGATGTCTTTCTCTCTGAAGATGTCACAGTGAATTTTTTTTTTTAATGTTCAGATGTTTTATTGCAAATTTCTTTTTTTGTTTGTTTCATTTTTTAAATAGTCATTAAAAATGTCATTATGCTTTTTAACTTCAGTAGTTTCTACCTGCTTTCCCCACTTTACAACCCGATAGTATATTATTAATATTTTAGGTATGAAGACTTTTTTTTCTCCATTTTCACAGCTGTTAGTAGAAATTTAGGCTTTTCCCCAGTTACATTTTCTCTTCTGATGAATCTAATAGGTAAAGCATGGACATCTACTTTGAAGAGTGAAACCATTCAAAGAATTTGAAGAATAAGAAAGAAACCCAGATACTCAACTGATAAATATATAGCCCACCTGACACTTCCTGTTAGTATTGCATTCTGCTGTATTATACTTCCATAATCCAAATGCTTTTTTTTTTCAGTCTCTTAATGTAATTTTGGCAGGGATACGATCCCAAGGCAGTGGGACTTGAGCACCTAACAAAATTATAGCCCATTCAGGTGTTTTATAAAAACCCACTATGGAATGGGAAGGTGCCCTTTTGGAAATGCCACAGACCCTTCTGGCAAATGGTGTCTTCCTACAGATTTCCAAGTCATCCTATCAACAAACAAATAACATCTCTATTCTTTGTGAAAATAAACAATTGCAAATCTTAGTCTAAAATATTTCTAAAACAGGGACAGAAAAAATACAACCTTAGTACTCCTAAGGTTCTCAGCTGGGTGTGACATTTCCCTGCTTTTGTATTCAGGGTTCTTTTCTACTGATAAAAGATTAGGTTTTTTAGAAGGTGGACATTGGTAAAATTATAGTACTTTTTATCCAGATATTTTAGTATTTAAATTTATTTCTTAACTCTGGAAATTCTGCTTTAAAAAATGGGTAGTAGATGCTTCATGCCTGACCTATGGGTGAAGGTATGGAGAGACATACAATATTATATGGAAAAAGAGTTCAATAATACTGAAGGACCTTTCAGCTGGAGGAAAAAATGGGAGGATATGCCAATTATTTCTTTGCTATCTTTTTAAATGCGGTCTATCCATTTATTTTTTTTTTCAACAATAAAAGGGAATCCATTGTTGGAGTGTACCTAGGCTTTGTGAAATAATTCTTAATTTGGTCTTAGCAAGTTCCACATTCATCTAGAGAGAAAAAATTCTCATCCTTAGTCTGCTTGATCTGAAATATCAGATAGTGCCCTGTTCTGTCACCACAAGTCAGTTTTGTGCATGTAATGCTCAGCAAAATCATCTTTACATTACATTAAACTTTTTGTTGCTTAATTATCCCAGAACCTCTCACCTATTGTTCTTTTTCTTTCCCTTCTAACTTTTAGGTTAATTCAGTGCTCACAAATGTGCAAAGCTACTGATACTTCTCTGTGCCAGATATGGAACAAATAGATAACATAAAACATCCCCACACATCTCTGCTATCTATGGCCATTCTGTTCCATTGCCTTCCTTCTGTCAATTAGACACTACAAAGTAGTAACTAGTTGTAGGATGTAAACAAACATAAGACCACATTATTATCCCCTTGCTTAGTTTTTACTGAGGCTAATTGCTCTTTGAAGTCTTTAACGGTTTTTCCTAGATAAAGATTGGGTTAAGTAAGATTCGATCCACTGGAACTAAGAATAATGAAATTGAAATTGCCTCCACACACAAACAAAGTAGAAATTGAATTCAGGCTTCTACAATATTGTGTTGGAACCTTTATTTTCCAGTCCTTCCTTCCAGTCTTGCCTCATGAAGGGTTGTTGGACAAATTCAGTTCTTCCCTTCTGACTGAGAGACTCATTACAGACTCTCCTCTTAGTATCAGCACTCCTCTTTGTGTGTTAATTCAGAGGACACCAACACCTCTTCTCTGTATGTGTTCTTTTTGCCATCTTTTCTTCCTCTAGCTATTTTCCCCCCTCTCCCCCTGTCTCATTTATTTTCATGCTTCCAAGCTGCCCTGTCTCTAAGGTTATGCAACAAAAATATAAATCATTCAGGATCTTTCTCTGAGATGATTTTTGTTGTGATTCTCTGCATATTCTTCTTCAGGTTCCGAAGCAGAGAGGCCTAGAAAACAAAATATGTACTTCCCATTCAGCATGTGGTCGCATGAGAGGGTACCTATACTGTATGGGCTTTAGAATTAGATGGATGTCCTTTTTGACTTCATATTACATTAAGAAAGAGATCAGCAGCATGTCCCAGATGCATCTTTCAGCATTGTACTCATTCTTCAGAAGAATCTTAAGTAAGTGACCAATCTCAGATTAAGAGGCTTTGCAAGTGTGGAGTATTTATTCCAAATTGTTTAATCCCCCATGTCCACTGAGGTTTAATTCTTTTAGTGACTAAACAAAAAGTGGAGTCCTCTCCAAATAGATTTCTCCCTGTTAGACCATATGTGCATCACCAGACAGCTCCCAACTTCTGTAGCCCTCATTAAAAGTTTCAACTGCAATGGCTAATGCCAACACCCATTTGCTATCAAGCCATAAAGACAGCAGTAACAATTCTCTTGTTAAATTCTTGCTCCCCAGCAATACACAGCCTAAGTACACAGTCTGATTCCAGATTGGTGGACTAGTGTGTGCAGCTTTCTGTAAAGTCCCCTTGGATAACACATGTATTCCCTGAGTCCTGAGACTACTGTGCAGTAGATATTGCTTGTGCATTTAGGGTATGGGAACAGAGAAATGGGCTATTTGTCTAGCAGGAGTTCATGCTCTATAAACATCAGCAGGAGTTTTTATGAAGTGGCCATTACTTTGCCACTCAAGTCTAAATGCAAAATGCCACAGGAAGAGCTGTGGACACAACCATACCCATTAAAATATAGATGCTTGTTTTTTCTTGTCACTTACAGGAAGAGAAAGATTGGTTTTCTGCATCTATTTGGATACATTGGAAACATGCAAGCATTACTCTGGTCTGATTATAAGTATTTAAAAGATACAGATCCCATATTGGGTCTTGAATCAGGATTAAGGAAATTCCAAAGATACAGAAATTAAAAATTATATTTAAAAATAAAAAAATAGGAAAAAAAGTGGAGAAGTAGATATTTTTTTTGAAGTACTGTCATCAGAAGTGCAAGTTTTGAAGAAACTCAGTTTACAAAATGTCATCAGTCCAAATGATTTTGAAACACAAATAATAATTCAGCTATCCTAGCATTCATAGTATTATTCTGTTATTCAGACTGTACTTACTGTTTGGTAAACTTGTTCACCTATACTCAGATGTGAACTAGATTTGACATCCATTTTTCAAAATTGCCTCTTTGATTTCATACACTTTTTTTATTTGTTTAAAATTACATTGGGTTCAGTTTGACACTTTTCACTTGTGAGCATATTTACTCAGAGGAAGATTCATTTTCTTATTTGTTATCCAACTCTACTCCCATTTAGGTGAGCACAGTCCTTTATTAAGTAGCTGTTTTTCTGGGATAATATATGTAAAAATATTGGGGAAAGGTGATAAACAAATCTCTCTTCATCAATATTTCTTTATTATATTTGTAGATAAAATTTGTTTCTTCATTATTTTTACCCAGGGGTCTTCAGGCAGTTACTGCCCATTACCTTGGGCAGAGCTGGACACTAACCACTCTTGCTTTAGGAACTGCTTGTTAATTGAATGCTTTTAAATGCAATTCATTTGTTTCCATATTGCATAAAGATTATCCAGTCCATTTCTTTCCCATTTTGACCCTTGTGCAAACCTTTGTGTTTGTTTAGATAGCCCTATTTATTGCCCATGGTCTGTCCATCTAGTTGTACTGAATTTCCTCTTTAATGATATGAAATAAAAATGGCTTCCTCCAGAGCAAGGGGCAAGAACAGCAATTAGAGGAAAGTAAGGATGTTGTATTCCATTTGATTTTTATGACAGAGTCTCTGATTTCTTTGGAGGTGATTGCTCAATTTGTGCTTTTACAAGAACTGAAATCAAGTGATTACTTTGAAAATATGTCTTGACAGACATGGCTGTGCAAAATGCTCTCTCCATCATTTCCTCACACCTATTATCTGTGGTTTCTTAACTTCAGAAGACAAAAAAGGGCTACCTTCTGTTTAGATAATGATATTTTTTTTTACCTCTGATCTTTTTTTAAGCAGAGACCATCAAATAGACAAAAAGGATCTACCTGTAACTACAGACCTTCACCTCATGAAGCTCAGTGATACAGAGCAGTGCATATGGTATGAAATTTTCTAGTCAGACCTGGACATAAGAGCTAATATAGGTCACTTCACAATTTCTGAGATACTTTTGAAATTTCTTAGAATAGTTTTATTATTAGGTTACAATTAGCAATTTTAACAGTACTTCTCTCTCCTTTTACTGTGGCACACTTTCCTTTAAAGCCTTATTATTGCCGTCTTGTTGATCTCTTTCTGGTCTTGGCACTAATTATAAGATAGAGGAATTCTTCCTTCATTCAATAACTTGCAAGAAAAAGTGATTTAAAGAGAGAAACTTAGCATAGAAAACTCATAAACTTCCACCTAAATAAGCAGTTAGAGAAGAGCAGATGTTTTTAGATTGCATTGGTAAATGGTGCAGCGTTATAGACCAATCAATACAGTTTATGCTAATTGTAATGTACTTTTGTCAGAATTATGCTTTTTCTTAAAGTTAGTTTCTGATTTATTTTATTTTCTATAGAGTAATTCTGCAAACCTGGTGTCTTTTGCATTTCATGCCTGCTAAAGGAAGCTGGATTCATTTGGATATTAGTCTGACTCAAGTATATTAAAACAGACTTTGACATGCTTGATTGAAAAGCGTATCAGATATTTACAGGGGACTTGGGTTTTTTTTATTTTTTCATGATATTTTGTTAAGTTACTTGGCTTGGTAGAAACCAAGTAATTTTCAAGAACTTTCAAAGTCTGAAGTTCTTGAAATTCTAATTCTAATCTCATGCACTTGTACAGTCGCATAATTCTGTCGGCTTTGAAAGCTTAACTGTTGAATTAGAAAGCAAATCGGATTTTTTCCTATAGAAAATAGCATGAGGTTTTTTACCATTTGATTTCTGAAGTGTTTTAATTTTAAATATGTGTTTCTAATGTGTTTAAGCTTTGTCATAAGACTTTTATGACAGAAGCAGTGCTGTTTTTTCATTGTGTACAGTACTTGGGAGAGTGGAGCATTTTTCAGCGTGAGAGTGCTGCCTCAATATCAATTGTAGCTGTTTTATGAAGTAAAATGGGTGCTTTTTAAATAGGTCAGTTTATTCTACTCTGTTTTTCTGGTGTCTTAAATGCTATTTTGTAGGCCATTTTTTGTTCATAATAAAATATAGCACAAGATGTGGTAATATAATAAAGAGACTCACATGAAAGACAAAAAAAAGGGCAAAAAAAATCCCCGAGACAACGGTAATAATGAAAACAAAATGTAATTAACCACTGAAATATTAAAGGACTGCTTATGAAGTATCAATATTTTCCTCATCCAGCCACATTGAATGTATACATATGCCACACATACAGAAAGTGACTTTCTCATCCTGGTTGCTCAAAATTAAAAGAAAATTAAATGCAGTTATTCTGGGCCTACACCATTTTAATTCTCGGCCCATTGATTTAACACACTTGTATATTATACACACACACTTTTATTTACATCTGCTCAGCTCTCCCCCTATTAAAGTCTAACATTTCACAACCTGTATAAGAGCACGTTTATTTTCTCTGATAAATACATGTTCAGAACACTTCCTTTTCTGTCCTCTTTTATTGAAGAAAATAGTATTATGCAAGTGGAGGGCTATGAGCATGATTAAGGATTGGAACATCTCTTTCATGAGGAAAGGCTGAGAGACCTGGGGCTGTTTAACCTGGAGAAGGCTGAGAGGCGATCTGATCAATGCTTACAATCTTCTCAGTGGTGCCCAGTAACAGGACGAGGGGCAACGGGCACAAACTAGAACACAGAGAGTTCCACCTCAACATCATGAAAAGCTTCTTTAGTGGGAGGGTGATGGAGCACTGGAACAGGCTGCCCAGAGGGGGTAGCCTCTCCTTCTCTAGAAACATACAAAACCTGCCTGTACACATTCCTGTATAACCTGTCCTAGGTGAACATGCTTTGACAGGGAGAGTTGGAGTAGATGATCTCCAGATCCCTTCCAACCCCCACCATACCCCTACCATTCTGTGATTTGGTTAAGTGCATATATCCATACTGCAGTGACAGAAATTTGTTCTGACATACTCCCTGAAAAATGAAGTGAAAATACTCTCTTTGTCAGAATGCCAGTCTGACTTTTTACTGTTGCTCATACAAAAACTGGTTCTAACCAAGGAAGGCTCTTTCTCATACTCCCATCGTCAGTCTGAAATAATCTCATTAGCCTCATGAGAGCAAAGATGGGCAAGAGTTAGCAGAGCTGATTGGGTCAGCAGACATTATAGTTTTCTTGCCTGGACAGTGGCTGAACAAATACAGACTGTGTACTGACAAGCAGGTCATCTCCAAATTTCAAGATGAAGAAAAAGAAAGGTTCAGTTCAGATTTTCACCTGACTTTTTAACACTGTCACTCTCTGTGTTCTCTTCTGAAATCTTTCTTAATACATTCTGATACTATTTAGATTAAAAATGCCATTCAGATTTGTATACAGCTGAACCTCCAGTGTCCCTTTTTGCCACCATTCGGTTATCACAAACACAGTTCTACTGACTAGGATGAAATAGGGCTTTCTTATATTACTAGGATTATTGGTAAAATGACCCTCTGCTATTACTTGGAATTGTCTCTCTCCCTTTGAAGTACTGAGAGACACAGCATAAAAGTTTCTGAATAGTTGAAATCTCAATATATTGATAGGTAATTTTTCTCTCTCTGGGGTGATACCAGACATTTTAAGCCAAAAAGGAGGTATTTTGTCCCAGAACAGGACTTCTGGGCAGGTGAAGATGTAGGGAATGACAGATATCAAGTGAGGTGCAATAATCCTGAGACATTGTTTGCTTGGAGAGCTCCCAGATTAGTCTCACTGTTTTAAAGCCTGAGATCATCAGACTTGAGACCAGGGCTAAACAGAGCTCCTTTCTCTCTCAGACAGTAAGTACAAGTTGTTCTTCTTTTCTGCCAAGACAGTGTCTGAGAGCCAGACTGCCCTTTAGACTCCTGCAGCTGGGAAACGTGGCATGAAACAGTTATGTCTTCCTGGCATAGCCTCAGACATAGGAGAGCAGTGAGTACCCCTGACCCTCTCCATCTCCCTGCAAGGAGAGACACTACTGTGGGAAGGGGAGGTGGGGAAGGATCTGGGTAGGAAAACATTCTCCAAGTGCTTTATGTTCGAAAGGCTTTGCTGAAAATCTGAGTGGATCTGGGAGGAAGGAGATTAAGGGCCAAGTTATAAAAGTTGGGTCAGAACTGTGTCTACAAAGCTCACATTTTTTGTTGCTTCAGGCCTGATTTTACTTTAAGTGGGGAGGCAAAGGGGGTTGTAATGCTTTTGGTCACATTCTGCCTGCCTTATATTTTCTCCCTTACCTATTGCTGTATGTGTTAAACCTAATGACTCAAAGGCACAGATCAAAACTCTTTACAGAGATGTGGATTCCAGTTCTGTTTTCACATAAAGTTAGATATTTACAGGCCATTCTATACCAGTATATTCCTGTGTGTCATGGGATATGGCTGGGCTGGCCACTAGATGAATAACAGATGCTCTCTATTAACCGCTCTCCCTTCCCAAAGGGGAAGAGAAAGGGAATAAGGGAGAGAGACTTATGGACCAGAAAATAAAACTAAAACAGCTTTAATAAAACTAATAATAATAAAATGAAGTATATACAAAACCAGTGTTGAATTCAACCTCTCNAACTTTTTGGCAGATGATTAAAGTACAGGACTGAAAGTCAGTTACCTAAGATCGTGCTTCCGTCTCTGTAGTGTTTGGGGGNTCCCTCAGCTTTATACTGAATATGAGGTATATGGGATGGAATAGTTCGCTGGTCAGTTCACAGTTCACTGCTCCTCCCTGCGGGCGTGGCCTTTTACTTACTGCCCCCCCTCCAAACGTGGTAGACAAGATTTAGCAGTGACCTTGGTCTTCACGAGAGCAAGTATAAGCAAGAGCCTTTCTGCGTATCAGTCCTTGGTAGTAACTGTAAACATTGTGTTATCACTGCTAGAGGCTGACACTGTCTGCAAACCTGTCGTTAACTTCAAAAAGTACAGTTAATTAGAAAAGACTCAGCTGAAAAGTAAAATCGCTGAAAATTAGAATCACTGAACAGAATTACTTCTCCTCTTGCTCAAACCAGGATGTAAAGTATATATTTGCCATGATCTTTTCTGAAATTGGAACAGATACTGAGCACACCTCCTTGAAGTCAGAGAGACAATGTTACTATCGAGAATTTATCATTTTCTAATAACCAAGTTGATTTCTGTGCTTTTCCTCAAGAAGATATTTTCTGAAGTATTTCAGGATTCAACAGAGATTAAATTAATCTAGAAATGATAGAATGTAATAGAGGATTACACTATCTCAGTGATGCAACTTCACAGCAGTCACCTCTCTTCAGACTCTAAGATTTTTCAAAAACCCTGGAATGTCTGCATTTTAAAATAGTGTTCTGAAAAGAGTAAAGAAAACACATAGGACATCAGTGACCTTAAATCTTCTTAAGAATTTTTTCTACTGTCTGATCACAGCAGTATGGTGACAAGTTGCTTTATTTTTGCCCAAATAATTAAATATAATCCCAGCCTTTTCAAGCTCAACCTAATGATAGAGGATTGCATCCAGGAAGAGAGCCTGTATGGGAGCCTGACAGTGAGGCTTTGCTTAGTTCAAGAATATACAAGTGCTCAGTCCACATAAACATGCTAACTAACCCTTTTTTTTTCCCAGCAGCAGCTTGTTACAGGGTTTTGCCCATAGTACAGAAGCACTCACGTGGTTCTCATGCCTGCTAGTGTTCCTATGCTGGCCAAATTGGTCCAGGACTGCAAAATCCTCATGAAGATATTTTCTATGAAGGTTCCCTGGGGAAAGTGGGTAGGGAGACTTTTGACAGCATCAGCCTCCTCTATTGTTCCTTCATGGATATATGTCTCTCTCAGTTGGAATTTGAGAGTTCAAAAATAAAGTAATAGTAGGAGAAACTGATGTTGATCTCCACAGGTACCATTAGCTCAACAACTTTCTTAGTCTCTAATGTGTGATAGCAGGGTGCAAAAGAGGTTTCTATAGTGTTAGCTTGGCTTCCTGTGTATCTTTTAGTCTTAGCAGCTATGCAGAAATGCCAACATAATTCAAAACTAATTGTTGTGCTGTGATAATCAGAATTACTGCACTTTGTGAGCTCATTAGGAAGGCAAACATATCTCATTTACAAAGGAACTTTTTGGCAGATGATTAAAGTACAGGACTGAAAGTCAGTTACCTAAGATCGTGCTTCCGTCTCTGTAGTGTTTGGGGGTTTTTCTATGTCTTTTTTTTTTTTTTTTTTT
>VZZY01025396.1:0-51750 GCA_013400335.1 Eurystomus gularis | reverse complement strand
GGCAGGGGAAGGTCTATTCACAAGAGTTTGTAGTGATAGGACAAGGAGTAATGGTTTTAAGCTAGGAAAAGATAGATTTAGGTTGGATATTAGAAAAAAGTTCTTTAACATGAGGGTCACAGAGCACTGGACTGTGCTGCCCAGAGATGTGGTGGAGGCCCCATCCCTGGAGTCATTCAAGGTCAGGCTCGATGAGGCTCTGAGTAACCTGACCTAGGTAGATGTCCCTACTTGTGTAGGGAGGTTGGACTAGATGACCTCTAGAGGTCCCTTCCAGACTGAAACATTCTATGATTCTATGATTCTATGAATATACCTAAAATAACTCTTGGAAAACTGGAAAAGGCAGATATTTTAAGGTGAAGGTATTCATTAGGCTTCATGAATGAACTCTTCATTTTTAGAGTTTACACAACATTAGAGAGAAAAAAGACCTTAGCAACCAAAAGGGATTTCACATCAGGGCAGATAATATGTAAATTAATCTTAGCCTGTTTTATTAGAGGCTTTTTCATCATGTCTGCATGATGTTGGGAGAGGCTGCCAAGTGGAGGAAGCTATTAATCTTGCATTGTTTTCACTGTACCATGTCTATTTTTGAAAAATTACCTTTGATTTAGGTGCATTACTTTGAAGAAATAATTATAATGTATTAACCGAAACCTTTCCTAAAAACCTGGTGATGAGCATTTGTGTGTACCCATACAGTCTTCCAGCTATAAACCAAAAGGCTTATGGCTTCTGCAGGTATGAGTTCAATTATGTGGACTTCACGTACTTAAGCTAGAGGTCAGCACCTTGTAGGAATAACTCAGTAGACCATCCTCCATGTTCACAGTTCATGTTGACTTTTCTCTGTCATATTTAAAAGGTGCTAAGTAATATTTACAGCATTAACTTTAAACTATCCATTGAATATCACTATTTATAATAATTACGGTCAGTTAGCAATGTCTCATGGAGTGCAACTAGTGATTTCCTATTAATTATCATCAAATCTTACACTCTTCTACTTTTGTAGCCCTAGAATTTATCAGTGAGGTGTTCAATTCTCAGGAATCTGCCCTAAACTTTATAAATGAGGCAGGCTAGGGGTTCAAGAACACGTGAAGACCACTCTGTTTCAAAGCAAGCAAGGAAAAAATTAGCCTTGTCAGCAGCAAAGATAAGGAAGCCTGGTATCCAAAGGAATTTGATCTTCTAATTGAATTATTTGATCTGATTCAACTGAAGCTTTTTGCTAGCTGGAGCATTCCTATCATGGTTTTTATCATTGTAGAAATTTGTTGTTGTTGAGTAATATCTGCAGCTTTTCTCTTTGTGGAGAGGGGACAGTAATGGAGATCCTTCTTTACTTAGTCACTTCTGTAAGATTTTGCTGAAATATTCCTATATTCAAAAATAGTAAGGGGAAGGACAGAAAGATGTGTGTGCATGATTGCACAAATTTTGATCCTAAACACCCATAACCTAAGGAATCCAGGCTAAAAGATAAATGTACAGCATTAATAAAAAGTGTTCTAAAACAACAATAAAGTTGTTCTGATGGCAATATGCCTAACATGTTTCTTGCAATCTCTGCTGAAAAGCTTAAAGTTGGTGTGAAGATAGGAAGTGCTTCCACCTTCTATTGCCCTTCCTTGCCTTGAGAACACACAATACAACAGACAGATTTGGTCAAGTACTCCCATTTTACCAGGCCTTGTTCAGAGGTAGAAAGTGTAGGAGTCTGTTGTTATTTTATTTTGCTTTTGCAAACTCCAGTAGGAGAAGTCAGCACTGTTATGAAATTCATTATAATCACAAGTGTCAGTGTGTCTGGAGTAGCTGTGGAAACGGTTGAGTCCTCTAGGGTATGTTTATTTCAGTTGTTTCATTTGTTCTAGCTATTTAGATTGTCCCTTGTCTGGATTTCTTTCTCTATTTGCTGCACCTTCAAAGCAAATACATATCTCAGAGTTTTAACAGCTGACAGCTCTCTTGGGCTTAACAGAAGAAACATATTTTTCTCCCCCAATCCCCACCCTGTGAATAACTTAAATGCAGTGATATGCTCTCTTGGGCTTTCATGTTTCTAACTAAATATAAATAAACCAGATGCAAGTTCTTTAGAGCAAGGTTCCTGTCATTATGCATTTATCTGTAAAGCACCTTAGTATTTATCTTTGGAATTAAACAAACAATTCAGTCTTATATCTGATAAAGCACGGCAAAGTGTTTATTAATGATTAATTAAAAAAAATCGTAATATTCGGTCTAGCTTTAAGAAACATCTCCAGCTGTCTCAGGATTACTAAAACCTGTTTCTTCTTTCCATGTAAATGAGTTGTTTACAGATACTAAACTTAAATCACCCATTATTTTCATAGTTTTTGTAGGGTTTTTAATGTCCTGCTTTAAAATGATATCAGCTATTCTTCTAACCCTACTGAGTATATGGATTTGTTGTTTTTAGTCAGTGAGATACTTATTTCAGCAGTGTATTCTGATATCTTTCTGGGATTCATCAGATTTTATGTTTAGTTGTATAGTTCAGTTACAAAAATTTCTTGAGGACTTCTATCTTCAGGCAATAAACACAGTCCCTCAGTGTTTTCTTAAGAAAGAATGCTACCTGATTTTTATTTTTACTAAGATGTTACATGACCATATTTCCCTCCAGCATATCAGCAAAAGGTTACAAAGATTGCAGGATGCTGAAATCCATACACCTAAAAAGATAATTTTGCTCAGTTTGTAAGGGACAGCTTGATTTTGCTCTTGTGTTTTCTAGCAAAAATGACACCCACTTCAGAAAATGAAAGTGATGTAACCAGAGATAAAATTTGCATTTATAATGCTTTAGTTTGGTAATTTTTCCACCTTTTGCCTGATAGCTCCATGTCATATGAGGATGTCCTTAGAGGTGAATACACTAATGCTGTTCACAGTCCAGTATGTATCTGTGATAAGTTGAGAACAAGGCTACTTCTGCCAGACCAAAACCTGAGGGCAGAACTGAATCTCTCAGTGACTGGTACCAAACACCACCATGTACCCTCAGGGTCATGTCAAGCATCCTGATTGTGAAGGTTATATTTCGAATTTCATTTGTAGCTAGTAGACTCAAAATCAGCCTTGTAATGTTTCTGATTCTCGAGGTACTGCCTTGTTTCTTAGACATTTCTTCCAGACACATCCAAATACTGTTTTAAGATACACGGTCCTCAAAAATGCAGTCTTTCTCTAAGTAAAATCAGGAAAGATTCCTCTGTTAGTTAAACATTCAAGTCAAGTTTTTAGGAAGAATTGCAGGGGTAGTCATGACTTCTCATGTATTGACAATGCTGAGCAGCATAGCTCATAGCATGTTGTTATCAATATAGGAATCCATCAAGTTATGTATTCTGTGTGTTTTTTTCTTAGTCAATTCCATTTTTAAGCAGAAGTTTTAATTTACTTTAATACCTAGAGCATTTGATTGTTTTTTTTTTTTATATTGAACACTGTTTCATCCTGGTATCTGCCTTGACAAGTAAGAGTGCTATGAAATGGCCAGTTTACCTGCTTTAGAGAGAAGAGAGAGAAAATACTTGCAAGTTTACCTGCAAATTTTCATTCTTCAAGTATTAATATCCCCTGATTTAGGTGTCCCTAAGATAAAAAAATGAGCTAGAAATAAAAACGGAAGTTGTTAGTTAAGGACCTGTGTTTGCTCTTATTGGGTGAAGTTTGCCAGGCTCTGTCCTGTTTAGAGCATTGCTTGATGGGTTAGAGCATTGCTGGACTGAAGGCTGTAAATTTGAATGAATCTGGGCATACCAATTAAAATAAGATCCTTATTTTTTTGCCACCAGTGGCTGGCAAAGCTGGCTGCATTCCAGCATGCGAGTGGATTTCAATGTGCATTATTAAACACAGGTATTTAGATATTTTTGAGGTAACAATGTTTAATTTTCTGCTTGAGGAAAGAGCTTCCGTTTTCAAGCTGCTGTTTACTGGTTTAACATGAGAGGCAGGGTGTTCAGGCTCCTATGTAAACTTATGAGCTCTGCGCTTGTCATCCAAGTCTGAATTGCCTATAGAGTTATTAGGCGAGGCTATAGCACACAGATGGTGGTCCAGTCTGGCAGCCCAAGGAGATCACATGGAATAACCTGATGGACCTGGGAGTCACCACATCCACCTCTCATTAGCTTCTAAATCTGGTACTGTATGGAAATTTAAACTAGGCAGAACAGAGTACAAGACATTTTTGGCGAAAGACCAGATTTTAAACACTACAAGATAAATGTATTGACAAATATGTATAGTAAATATCTAAAACTATTTTGGTTTTTCTTAGAGATGTCTCTGGAAATGCTTTCATTTTTTTGAAAAAGGACATAAAGCGTTCATCAAGTAAATAATAACCAATGCTTAGGAGCTTTAAATGTTGAAAGAGAAAAAATTATCTGTTACTGAAAATGTTTATCAGCAATTAATTCTAAGCACTTTTTCTGCTGTATAGATGTCTTTGCTACAGTTATTGAAATGATGCCCCCCCAGGGTCTATGGAAATATCAACTAACCATCCATTGCAGAGAGGGCTTTTTAAAGGAAAAAATAGAGTTCTTTCTATTCTTTTCTTTCAATTCAAAGACTCTGAATAAATATGGGGAAAAGATATGTCTCTTCATCTTCTTTGTATACTCAACAGTTTCCACAATTTTTGAGACTTTTCACTAAAAAAATAGCATTACAAACCAAAGTCTCTGGTTTTTGTAACAAATTCAGCAACAAACACTCACAAAGTAAAATCCTTCTTTGTCCTGCATAACCTATAGTGCGTGCACTAGCGTATCTGTTATCAGTACAGTGCACTATGCGACTGCAAACAGTAATACAATCAAGTTTTCATTTATATTAATGTGACTAAGCTCTGTGTTTGATCATGTTAAAAGATATGCACTTTCTAAATGTAATTCCCATATATTAATATATTACCTACAAAAGGCCGTTGTTTACGTAGTGTGACTCACATGAGGATTCTGAATGAAAATTTATCAGTGAGATTGGTAAATATTCTCATTTAGTTTTAGATTAGAAGATTTTTTTTTAAATAGAATTCACATGAAATCTGTAAATTACCATCAGCAGCAGATTTACTATCAGCATCACAAGACAAAAGTCATAATTATTTATAAAGCCAAATCCCACAGTCCTGTTCAGGAGTACATCCATTATTATTGAGTAAAAACTGAACTTTGCATTCCTGCTACAGAGAAATTGCTTTCTGTAGGCACAAGGAACTTTAACAAAATAAAATCCAGATGTTGGCACAGTTACCCGTTATGATGTCTACGCTACAATTAAGGCTGTGCTGGTAATTGATTTTCCAGCAGCTGATATTCATAAAGCTGAAAGTAACCAACAGCCTTCTCCCCAGTAAAGCAGTGGCTAGAGGTCATTCTTGAAATGCAGAAAACCTGGCTCAGTTTCTGCCTTTGCTTGGAGGGACCTGAACTCCCATTTCCTGGAGAGGTCCATTTTGCATTTGTTGTTAATTCAACATGAACTGGAACAAAGACTTGGATGTAAGTATTCACGTTCTGAGATGTCCTTCTGTCTGTTATCATAAACTTGTGGTTTTCCTCACTGGACAATTTTTTATAAGGTACTAGCACTAACTATATCCTAAATAATGGCTCTCCCCACTGAAGTATGAAGTAGAAGGGGATAATATGCACATGCATATTGTCCTCTAGGTCTCCTGAGAACATAGAAAATTGCATTTCTCTGGATACTTTCTTATGATTTCTTTTCACACAGCATAGATACTAAAGTAGTAGTAATTGGAGCCCTGTTCCCACTTACTTCAAAAATGCCTCTGAATGGCATTTTATATTAGTGTCACTTGCCAGGTAATGAAAAGATAGTCATCTGATTGCTTATTAATACCCTGTAAACCTCCATTTACAGGTAGAGATTATCTTGCCTGCCTGGACAGTGTTAAATGTTTTAAGAAGTAAACTAGGAAAACAGAGAAAGCTACAGAAATTGCAGTATTACACTATGGAGTTTCTCTCTGGAGAAGTTAGGTATTGAGGAGTGGTTTAGATAGGCTTGGAAACTTTAGTCTGCTGGGCTAGACCTAGTTTTGGAGGAGATCATGAAGCCTTAAAGATGGCAGGGTTTACCAGGAATGAAGATGAATAATAAGTTTTTACCAGCAACTGGATAGAAGTCTCTGACTAAGAAAGGGATGCATAAACTGAAGCAAGCAGATTGCATGTACTGGGCTGATTTGAATATATCAGAGCTTCAAGGAAAATTTACTTTGAGGGGGAAAGGGAATATCTAGATAAGGTTATTTTATTTTTAACTCGCTGCTTTGTGTGTGTGCACCTTTGAAAAAGGGAGTTTTTTGTTCTGAAAAAGCCATTCCAAAAAAGCTTCAGTCAGCTCAGTAGTCACAAACCCCTGAAGGAACAAGGGTTCACAGATGCTAGATGCACTTGTCATGCTACCAGAGTGGAGAAATGGGAATGTCTGGCCAATGATCCATTTCAGGTTTCATCTTTTGAGAGAGTGGCCTGGTCACTGGCTACATGGAAGAAAGATAGAAATAATCCATAGGGAAGATCTCCCAAACACAATGATGTTCAGTGTTGTTCAGTGACCATTTTCAGCTGGTAGCAAAGACAGCTGAGGTAATCTCTGTCCCTAGGCACTTGTTCTGCAGCTTACTAGCCCATCAGTTTTGCAAACATTACTTTTACTGGGGCTGCACTGTGTCCTGGAGCAGCAAAACCATCCACCTGAAAAGAAACCAACCAATCTTGACTGGGAACTTCTTTAAATCCCAGCTGGTAGTCTCCTGACCACCACTTCAGCATGAGCACTCAGACATACCTTGACATTTCAAAGAGGGAGACAGACTGCAATGTTAGGCTCTGAGGGAACAGCTACAGATGGGGAATGGTGTGGACACCCTTTCAGCGCAGTCATGCAGCATGGTATATACACCCCTGTGATGCTCATACTCACAGTGTGCACTGAGACTGGATATGTAGTGTAATTTTTTTCATGTGTTTCTAAGCTATAGTAAATATTGTTTGATGGTTTGTCACAGATTTGGAATGATATGGTTAAATGAGCATGGGATCAATGTAGACACAGCTTAGATTTGTAAAGAGAGTGAAGAAATTTTCCTTTTCTGAAAGCATATAAAGCTCCTGACTTTCTGCTTGCATACCACAAATCAGCATTCATTTACAGAAAAGCTCAGAATGAAGAAGCCAATTAGTTTAGATGTAATTAAAATCTTATTTTTATCCATGGTTAAGGGAATGACCTGGGATGTACCTTTTATATTATACGAAATAAAACATAAAACTACTGAAGCAATATCAGATGACTCTTCGACAACATTATGTGGTGCCACCACAGTACTGAAAAATTACTGACATTTTTTAAAGGCAATGTTGTGGTGCAGTTTTCCATGAGATACTGATTAATATGCTATTGAGTCTATAAATAAGGTGCCAACCAATGACAGTTGTGACAGCATTTCTGCACTTTGCTAGGATGGGACCAAGATCAGTAACTCAGTTCACATAGGCCAGTTATCTACTATCTAACAGTAATGAATGGTGAAAGGCAGGATATGAGTTGCTATTTAGAGAGAAACTGTTCAGAAAAAAGGACAAGATGAGAATTTTCTCATACTGCTTTAGCCATGTTACAAACATACTCAGACAGAAAAATGAGAGAAGTGTCTAAGTGCAAAACAAGTAATAAATCCAGAGATAATAAAAAAGCAGTGAGTGACAGTGCAAGGCCACACATCACATTTCACCATGTGTACAAAAAAAACACCAACCCCTCAAAGAACCATCTGATCCTTGGTTTAGGCTTAAGGTAGTTAGCAGTGTAGGGCTGAATCTTTTCTTATTCAAGTCCCTTAGTTAAATAGTCTCAACTGATTTACAATTGAGCACATAAATAACAGCATAACCTTTTATTTTTTTTTCTGGACCATGTTCTTGACGAGATTCTAATTTTGAAATATCTTGGAGGTGCTAGTACCAAGCACCAAGTGCTAGTAGGATATCTTATGGTTCCTAATATATTTTCTTCTTGCAGGTCAGTTCTGAAACTTTAAATTCTATCATTTTATTTTTGTTTGGTTTTGTTGCTTGGCATTATAGCCAGGCAATGTTATTAATAGGATTATGTGTAGGCTTCCTTTAATTTTGCTGGTTTATTAATCTCAAGAGCATCCCATGACAATCCGTTCCACAGGCCGGTCACACGTTTTTGTTTTGCCTACTCAGTCAATCTGTTCTTCTTTATTCAAATTTGGATTTGCTGTCTTTTAGAGTATCTGGATGTCATTTTAGTCTTATCCTGAGAAAAAATAAAAAAGATAGCAATTATCTTTCTTTACACTATTCATTATTTACACTCTTTGTTATTTCATGCATCCCTTGTGATTTAAATGCTCTTACATGAAAAGTCCTATTCTCTTTTTGAGATTTTTTTTCCTGTACAAATCATTCTTGTTTCCATAAGGGCTTTGTTTTTGCAAATGATGTCAGCAGACTCATTTTATGGTATTTTAGCTTTATGCTTAATGTACATCAAAGTGTGTAATCACTTATGTCTGATGATTGATTGATTGATTATGGTTCTGCTGTAAACACGCACACAGGTATCTCTCTGTATTTCATCTCATCAGTGAAAACTGGGGCAATTTTCCTGTTGTTAAAGAAATACAAAAACTGTTTGCCTCTTTTTTTTTTTTTTTTTTTATTTCTTACTTTTCCTAAGCAAAAATCCCATTCTACTCTTTGTGCTTTTCTCGCTGTTTACCAGAGGGGCATCAATTAAAAAGATCAGGCATTATGAAAGTCATTATTGCTTAAAGACTTTAAAATCCATGCTTTTGTGACTCCCTTGTTACCTATTTTCATATAACCTCTTCCAAATTCGCTAAGCTGATATGAATTGAGATAAATTGGATCATTTGTAGCCTAGTTTTTACTGCCAAATTCAGAGGGTTAGACTATGTGCTTCACATGGCATTGTATACTGGGTTCTTTTGGAGGATTAAATCTAAGATTTACTCTCGGTGCAGACAGTTATTTTGCTTCCCCAGCGTAGACTGTAGTTATTGCTTTCCTCATTTTCTTTCTACAATTGTCAACACTTAGCTCCTGTGTGTTGGTTCTGTCCAATGCTTTCTGTGACTCAGAAAATGCCAGCAGGTTTGATTGCAGTGTCCCATAAATCTTTGCATAATTAAAAAAATACATAGTTGATAATACCCCTGCAGATGCTCCTAGCTAGCATTCTCTCTTTCACAATGATGGCATTTTACTTCAATGCACTCATAGTCTTTTGTTTACAGGGAAGGTGGGAATTCACTCGTCTTAAATGACAGTTGTGAAATCATGTTGAAATAGTACCTTGACTTAATTTGTGCTAAATCATAGAATCATAAAACGGTTTGAGTTGGAAGGGACTTTAGAGATTATCTAGTTCCAACCCCACCTGCCATGTGCAGGAACACCTTCCACTAGACCAGGTTGCTTAAGGCCCCATCCAGCCTGGCCTTGAAGGTTTCCAGGGATGGGTCATCCACAACTTCCCTGGGCAACCCGTTCCAGTGCCTCACCATCCTCGTAGTGAAGAATTTCTTCCTTATATCTAAATCTACCCTCTTTCAGCTTAAAGCCATTACTCTTTGTCCTATAATAATTTCCAATTTGAGCATCTAATTAGATTCACACAGGGGAGAACATTCATACTTGTGTGAACTGTGGTTGATTCAGTATTGAAATAAGCGCTTGATTCTGCAATCTCTAGACCTTGGTTTTGGGCTTACTTTATATCTGTACTTTTTAAGAAATATGTAAGTTGTAGAGTTCTGTTCTGCCTGTAGAAATCTTTGAAGCAGTGGCATTTTTGCAGTAGGAAGTGGAGTTTTAGTAGAACAAAATTAATTTGAATTTTTATCTGAACTTTCCAAACTGGTTTTGAATAGAATCTGCCTTCAAAAGTGCCCCCAAGTCTGGCTTTGTAACAGTTGACAAGATTTTGAATGGGAGAAAAAAACCTGTTGTACATCAAATTGTCTTTCTCAGACCTGGCAAGTGTAGATTTGGAGTGCAAAGTTGGGATTACATTAGGAATCCTGGCAAGCTGTTAGGTATACTTATTACTTTGGAAAATTGAGTAACTTCCATCTCAGTTCAGAATTCAGGAGAATGACAAAGCTGCAATTATTTACAGAAACCTGGTCCTAGCCTCTCTTTGCCCAAGAGTTCATTGACCTGCTTAAAATAAGTCTGTTTTTACTCACAAGACTCCTGTCTGCTTCCAAACACCAGAGGTGCTCCAGGGAATTGGTGTGAATGGATGTTAAAGTTTAGTTGACGGAAACTTTTTCCATGTTGTCTTTCTAGCATGTGTGTTGAGCTGCTGGTTTAAGGTAAGTGGATCAGGGCTGCAGAGGCCACAGGTTGGAGGTGGGTCACACTTGAGGGAGTAAAGCACAGTTGCTAATAGGCTTCTGCATTAAGGATTGGTCCACACACAAAAACATAAGGATTTAAGAACAGGATTAGTAATTACAAAATGACGAACAAGGATTGCGCAGACCACCTGTTCCACCACAAGTCAGCTGTAGTTGACTGGCCACACAAGCAGAGTCAGTGAAGGGAGTGGAAGAGGTATTCACATTGTGCTGGAGCCAATCTGGTTTACAAAAGTGTTAGTACAGCTACAATACTGAAGAAGTACTTTGTGGCTGTATTCATATAAATACTACACAAAATAAAATTTTAATTTGAAATTACTTTAAAAATAAAATTATGATTTTTTTTCTCTGTACTTTTTTTTTTTTTTCAGTCTTTGGAGTGTGTTTAGGAAAAGACTCATGCTTGTCTTCACACACAGAGCATGAACCTATGCTCTACCTAGGTCAGGACCGAAGCACTGAAAAAATCACCAAAACTGCTTCAGGACTGCATAGCCCTGTACAGACCAGAATCATAAAATGCCACCCTACGTGATGTACATTCTCAGAACCGCCTTTTCTGGGAATAGGAGTATGCAGTTGCCATGGGTTTACTATCACAAATTCAGAGTAAGAGGGGTAAGCACCTCAACCAAGTCATCTGAAAAAAAAGCCTCCAAAAATTAGGCATGACTGATCTAACAGCTAACCTTACCTGTGGAGGTGGTGGGTTCAACAAGTAGAACAAACACAGGAAACAGGTAAACCTCTTTCTAACTTCATTCAGCTAAATTAGCTTGAACACCAGTTTCTGGTGAACTATGAGAATGACCTGGCTTCAAGACAGTGGGAGCATTTTGAGTAGGAAGACTTAAAAGTGCTCCTTTGAATGTGGACAGCTGTATTGCCAGGCCTGCAAGAGTTCTGTGGATAGCTGGCAAAAACCCCCAACCATCCACAGCAGCAAAGCCCAAAAGCAACAACAAACCTCAAAACAAACAAAAAATCCACCAAAACATGGGGAAGCCCTTCTTCAGCCTTGTGCCCAGGGCACCTAGCTGAAGCGTTAAAAATCAGCTCAGGGGTTAATGTGTCACTTACATTAGACCATGGCTAAATAAAAAGAAACAAGAAGCAGACCCCAAAATCTCTGTCTAGTGTAGTGCCCTGAGTTAACACTGGATTCCCTTTTCATGTCCACCAGCAGATCTAGTGCCTTCTGCAATTCTGACCACACAGAAGTCCAGCTACAAGAGGTGCTGAGAACACACTGCTAGTGACTAAACCTCTGGGAGAAATTATGTTTCTTCATGTTGAGTTGAGTTTAGACTCTGAGGACCTCATCCTCTCCGTGGACCTCATCCTCTCCTTTGTGCAGAAGCTTTGTACTTGGGTCATGATGTTCTCCTCCCCTGTCTGCAGAGAGGGCTGCTGACACTGAATCCTGACCAAGGAGGCTATGAGAACTTGGCCTTCACTGAACTGACAAAGTTTCTCACCATCATCTCCTCTTCTCTCTCCCATTTCTTTAATTTTTCCTGTAGTTGTTGTGCACTAAGGGTCTGGTGATAGCACTCTCTCTCTGTTTTCCTGTCCCTTACTTTCTGTGGCTGATATTTCACAGCAGGCAACAGAGTTGATGGGCTGGAGAGTGCTGTGAGGACTAATAGGAAGGAGAGGTGGGGCTGTGCTAGCAGAGGAACATCCAGCAAGAGTCAGAAAATACAGAAAATGTAATAGCCTAGATTGTGATAGTTTCTGCATTATGCTGACTGCAGCATTCAGAGAATTTCAGTGAGATCATTTATTCTGTGAAATGAAATGTGGGATCGTCCTCCAGCATGTAAGCTATCACCACAGACGCACCAGCTCCAGTTTAAGTATATTGTGCTGTGCTGAACAGACCTCACTGTTGACATGGTGGTCGATAGGGAAAAGTAGTATGAAAATCATGGGCATAAAGGAAATATTGTAAAATATATTCATCTGTGCTATTCAGAAATAAGAATATCCTTGCACAGTAGCTGCTAGAGGGGGGAATGTGATCTGTGCCGTTCTGCTTTGCTAGCAACACTGGAATAGAGGCAGCATTGGAAGACTTAGGCTTCACAATGTCTGTTCACGGACTTGTTTTTAAAATCTCTTAGATTTACAGCACTCCATGCATGGTGCGCTGCCAAAGTATTTGTTGTACATATGTTCGGTTGTGTCAATGTCCTGCAGTGTATTATCAGGTTTTTATTACTACAAAGGTACCACAGGAACAGATATTCTCTCTTGACTTGTCTCTAAAGGCAAGCTGTTCCCTCACCTACTCTGGTGTGGGGGCACAGTGGGAACTCCACCACTTCCCGTCATAACTAATAATTCAGTGATACTCAAATCCACCCTTTCTGTGCCATGAACTGAGTGTCTTCCCTTTTAATGAATTTGGACAATGACTGGCATTTCTCCCTTTGTGTGTGTGCATATGTGTATGTATAAGAAAGCATAAGGTACATAGATAATGAGTATGTATGTGTGTGAATATATAGATAAAAATATATAAATATATATATGTTATTTCCCCTCAATCTACTCTTTTGGACAGAGAATCCTTTAGCCATTACTCACTCATCTTATGTTTGCAGAACTGTTGTCTCTGTTGTTTCAACTGTCTGTTTTTCACGGACTATTCTGCATTCTTTCAAAATTCCTGTTGTGTGCTCCATGAAGCCATATGTAGTGATCTAAGTGGAGTGTGGTCACGTAGGGTACAATAGTTTGTGTATAATTACCTAAAAGTTACTGTGAATACATCCCTAATGCAAAAAAAGGGCAAATCACAATCATAATTTGTTGTCTCAATTTATGATTGCTAGACAGAACACTACTGGATTAATCAAGATCTCCACATATTTATTGTTACATTAATCCTTTTAAGTATTACCCTTTGTTTATTGAATAGCATCATGCTTATTTCATACTATGTCTCCAATTTACAGAGTAATTTAAGACTTTAAGCCTATTATCCCAAATGCTTGCAAGGCCTCATGGCCATGTACCATCTGTACTTTTTCCAAATGTAATCTCTACTGTAATCCAACCACTCCAAAGCAAATGTTCAATAGAACTGGATTCACGATCAATCTCTCAAGATCTGGTGCAAAATATTCACCCCACTTTATCAGTGAAGTCATTACACCCACTCACTGATGAGGCCTTTTTGAACAGCTATGTAGCTACTGCATGGTAATTTCCTCTCAATAGAATTACATGGGGTTCGGTAAAAAAAAAAAAAAAAAAAAAAAGAGTCATCTAGATTAATGTCAGAAGTTATAGTAAAGTCAGGGTGTCTCAGAAGAGCTGGCTACCCCTTCTTATCCACCAGATCCCACCAGAGAAATGAGATAGCTCTGCCACAGTTTATTCCTCACAGTTCTATGTTGGCTGTCCATCCCAGGCTCAGGCCTTAGGCCAGTGCCTGTCAAACTGCTCGTGGTCCAGGAGGCAATTGTAAATGGCCTGGAGCTGGTCCATGGTTGGCATCTGCTCCTAAAGGGGCCATATTAGTTTGTTGTCCTCTTTATCACCATCCAGCCTGCCAGGTGTCACCTCAGTCCTTCCTGCTGTGTAAATATGTCTAAGGAAGTAACAAGGGTCAGGAATGCTACTTTCAGTGCTTTTAAGCTGCTGTATAGTAATTTGTTCTTGTGTGTCATCATGTATAAAAGCTAAGCTAATGTAACTTGATTCCCCGGAATTTGTTTCATCAGACAGGGGATATATTTACCTTCCTTTTGATCACTTAGACCTTCCTTGTATCCGCAAGTTCTTGAACACCATGAAGGCTCCAGAACTTACAGTTCACATTCTGCTTTGACTCACTTCTCCAGTACCCTAGGGGGTATTTCTTCAAGGAATACTGACAAGAAGACATCTAAACTATTTAAGCATTATTTCTTTATTCTAAGCCTCTCCTAGCCCATGTTTCTATCTCCTTGTAAAATCATTGAACTAAGTAGCTGATAGCACACAATCATTTTTATAAAGATTGATGCAAAAACGAGATTAAATTTTTCAGGCACCTCTGTACCATTAGTTATTGCTCTCCTTTAATTTGAATAATCAGCCTAAGTATTCCTTTGTCTTTTTCACACTTTTATTTTATTTGTAAAACCTTTTCTAGGTTCCTTTTATGTCCTTTGCTACTTGTAAACCATTTTGGAAATGACTTTTTCTGATTTTATCCCTGCATGCCACACTGCTTCCTTAATAACCAGTGTGATCAAATGAAGTGGCAGGTTCCTGCCTATAGTACTAGAACTGGGGTGTTAACTTCTTATTACTGTAGGCAAACGTGGGAGTTCATGTCTAAAATCCCATCTCTGTAAGATGTTGAGATGGAAGTCTTCAGCCCCAGTCTTTTCTCAGGAAGTACCGAACATCATTAGTGTGATCTTTAATGCTTAAAGAGAATGGCTTTGGAACACCTGGAATTTTTTTTATTTCCTACAGATACGATGTGGACTTGCCATATTGTAGTTAAAAAAAAAAAAAGCTTCCTAAGCAATCTTGGTAAGTCAACTATTGCATATCAAATTGAATATTCTTTTCATTATCATTTTCTTAGAGTTGCTGTGCATTTATACAGTTCCTTTCCAAAGCACACAAGTATAGCACAACTGAAATGCAGCCAGCTCTGCAGTGAAGGGCAATAACCAGGCAGACTGTTGACGAGGCAGAGAAAATGTTGGTGAAGGACAATGGGGCAATCCTTCTTTTCATGAGAAAAGTGTCACTCATTCTTTAATGTCCTTGCAGAGCAGACAAGGGCTCATTTTTTACAGTCCCATATTATCATAATGGCTCTCTGTTATACACTGAGTAGTCACTAACAAGGCTAACCCCTGACCTTTCTTTTTAATTACTTCCAGGTTAATGCATCACGTTTCATATAGGTTCATTTGCCCAGGCCACATTTTTCCCTTCTGGATGCCCATTCTGGCCTCTCTGTGGCTCAAACACTGACAATATGGATATCAGTCTCAAAGCAAAAAATATCTCTGCCTGTCAGACAACTCTGTAATTTGCATTTAGATTTATTTAGTTTCTCAGACTCTGCAAGTTACAGAGCTAGAAACATTTTGGCCTGCAAAACCTTTTTCAAATAGCTGAAGCTGAATTCTCATCCTCTTTTCAAACCATCAGACACCAGGTGCTGACCCAGTCCCATTAACCAATTACTCATACGTCACACAATTAATCTTTCATTGCGATTCGATCAAGTTCATTCCCATCTCCGTATTATTCTTTACAATCCCACTGTGTAAAACCTGCACATTTTTGTCACTGTTCACTTTGCCCTGGTCTGCGCTGCTTCAGGCTGGGAAATGAAGTGACTGTAAATGTAATTTATAGAATCATTGGCTGTATGGAAACTCTTTTCAGGCTGACCTGATACGACAGGTTGTAATCGTTTCTTTGGAACCACTCTGGTTTGTCAAGCAGACAGGCTTTTTTCTTTAAATATCCAAAATAACAGATTTGTTTGAGCAGGATTAGGTGGCATTCAGAGCTCCATTGCTGTCTTATCCTTTGATTCTTTTGTTTCTCACAAACCCTTTTTCTTGCAGCCTTCTGCTCATACTGAGCTTTGGAAAGCAAAGGAAGGAAATTCTAGCAGTCAAAAATTAGGTACAGAAATTGAAATCTCCACTCTCACCTTCAGTTATTTGAACTGAATTCAATAAAAGCCTTTACCATTGCCAGGGTGCAGGACCATGTGCTGCCTCTTCTGACAGACATAGACCTCTCTGTTCCCATTTCCCTTCCAGCATTCACATGCCATGGACAGGGCTCTCCATTAGCATTACATCTGCTCAGCTCAGGAAGGTCAAATATCATTATTAGATTCCAGAGAAAGAATAGCTTGTAGGCCACACATCTTGGTGTTAGCACTGATAGAGCAGCTTAGGTGTCAGAGGATTACTCTCACTACTGTATCACAAAGGAGGAGGATAAAAGTCCCATTTTATCAGGTGGACAAAAAATGAGAGGGCAAGAAGGGATCTTAAAAGATTGTTTACTTAATCCATCACCCTGCCATACGGCAGGTTCAACTCTAATTATGGAAATCCTGATTGATACTTGACCAAGCAGTTAAAAGGCGTGCAATGTGAGGACTACACATCCTCTGCCAATGATGATGTGGAGGCAGGATATACAAAGGAATCACTAGCCATCTCCACATGGCTAGAAAGTTTTCTTTATTGTCTGTCTGAATCCTTGTCTCTTCAGTTTGTCTGTGACTTTCAACCTGACCATCAAAGGCATCAAGAAAACAGTATTCCTCTTCTCTTTCTAATCCTTTTCCTACTTTATTTTGCATCCCTCCTTATTTTTCTTTAGGTAAACAACCCCAAATCTTTCAGTCTTTCCCTCTAGGTCACCTTTGTTAGATTTCTGGTTATTCTCATTGCTCTTCTCAGGATTTATGCCTGGATTTATTATTCAAATGCAGTGCTGGAAAATTGGACACAGCTTTCCAGGGATGTTTTACCAGGGCTGAATAAAAAGGCTTGGTTACTTGAAGATTGTGTCATGCTGGGCAAGTATCTACAAGACCCAGTAGGTTGATTACTTTTTTTCAGATGGTGTGCTGTTGTTGAGTTGTGCTTGTTTTTTTCTACAAATATCCTCAGTACTTTTTTCGACATAGCTACTTACTTACAGTTGTTTATTTTTTTTTCTATTTGCACAATAGATTATTTCTGCCTACAAAATACATTATTCTAACCAGCTTCATAACCATTTGTGATCATTTTTGCACATGCCATGTTTTCCTGCAAGAAAGTTACAGAGCACAGTGTGAAATGTCATGCAGAAGCCAGGGTGCATGACATTCTAAAGTATTGCTCGACGGCTTTTTCCTCTTTTCTATTAGGCACCATAATCACTGTTCCCTATCCTTTTCACACTTCCTGAACCCTTCGGAGTGCTCAAGCAGTGTCACTGAATAAACTGGGATAAAACTCCTGAGACCCAGCTGATGTGAAAGATTTTTTTACTTCTTTTTGTCCCATTGTGAAAAATTTTTGCCTCTCAAACCCAACTTACTCATATTTGTATCTGACAGCCTTTTCCTCTACAGATTTGTATCTATTCCCATGGTTTGTTTGATTTTATTTTGCTGGGATATTTTTTTAGGATATGCCATCTTTAACTCTTATTTTCTTTGAATCAGATCCACAGATTTTTTTATCATTCAAATCTCTGAATTCATTGAGGTCTCCTTTGCAGAACTCTAGTATTTTGCTTAGTCATTATTGTCCTGATGGTAAACATTACTCACCTAATTGTATTATACCAATTCAGTTACTCACTTGATCATATATCTATCTTTCTATTGTCTTCTGTTTACTTGCATTAGGATACAGTAACTGAATTGTTCTGGGGACTGATTTAGCATCCTCCTCTATGGACCCTTTGGAATGATTCTACTCTCCCTTTGTTTTTACAGCAGTCTGTTTAGAGAATCATAGAACGGTTTGGGTTGGAAGGGACCTTTAAGGGTCATCTGGTCCATTGAACAGGAACGTCTTCAGCCAGATCAGATTGCTCAGAGCCCCATTAAACCTGACCTTGAGTGTTTCCAGGGATGGCACATGTACCACCTCTCTGGGCAACCTGTGCCTGTATTTCACCACCCCTGCTGTAAAATATTTCTTCTTTAGATCTCATCTGAATTTACCCACTTTTAGTTTAAAACCATTACCCTTTGTCCTATCACAACAGGCCCTACTAAAAAGTCTGTCCCCATCTTTTTTATAGGCCCCCTTTAAGTACTGAAAGTCTGCAATAAGGTGTCCCAGAAGCCATCTCTTCTCAAGGCTGAGCAACCCCAACTCTCAGCATTTCTTCATAGGACAGCTGTGCCAGCTCTCTGATCGTTTTTGTGGCCCTCCTCTGGTCCCACTCCAACAGGTCACTGTACTGAGGACTCCAGAGCTGGATGCAGTACTTCAGGTTCCTCCTCTCACTATCCTCTATTATATAGAAGTACATTCATTAAACAGAAATACATTCAGTAATCCTTTCCCATCTGCTCATTAAACAACTGCCCACAGATGAGAAAGCCACCCCCAAAAGCCTACTCTGTTTTTACCTGAAACATGATTCTTGTTAGAGACAATCAGCACATGCAAGTTTTTACGCCTAAGCTCTAGTTCCTTGTAGTCACTTTTGGTCTGACTGTCAGTGTCCTGTCAGTGTTATTAATACCATATGGTTGAGCAGCGTAGGGTAGTAGTTGGTGCTAGCTTTCACTGGGTGCCATGTATAGTTGACCGATATGTTCCTCTTTTGCTCTTTCCTCTTTCCTCTCTAGGAAAGAGGCAGCGCTCACCACCACTGATTTTTTTGTATCTTTCTAGAAATGAAGATGAATTGCCAAGCCTTTGAAGTGTGTGGCTCTCCCTAAACTGCCATCAAAGCTGGCATTATACCTGCAACACAAGAATTAAGACCAGTACGTGGCATCGGTAGGAGTGAAGTTCAAAATAAACAAAAGGAGATGCAGAGGGGGAGTAAAAGGGCTGAGTTCCTTGCCAAAGGGTGTTGTGTACAGGAGATGTTTACATGACTGGACAAACAGCAGAAAGACAGATTAACTGGGTGCTAGACATGTTTACAGAACTGAGCCATTTCCATAGTACGTAACTTCCCGCAGTGGAGTATGTAGTCTGCTAGACACAAGTAAGCCCCTGCATTCCCCTTTAGGGATCAGAGAGGGTTTTTTTGTGGTTGCTATGTTCCCTTAACAGTATTCCAGTTATCTCTGGAAAAACCTCATGGGTTTTTCTGAGCTTCTAGCATAAATGTTTCTCTGCCTTCAGTAATACAAAAATCTTCGCTTTGGAATAAACTCTCATTGCTTTTTGTCTTGACATTGTGTGTCTGCAGCAATCTTGGAGGATTGCGCATTTTACATTTCCTGTTTCTAAAAAAAAAAAGAAAAAGGAGTTCTACACTAGGTATTTTTCTGTCTGATAGGAGCTGTGCCTTTCAGAAGCCTTCTGTGCAAAAGAAGTGGCACTTTTTATCCTTTTGGAACATGACACTAGATGATCCCCCTTTGCCTTCCCTGAGATGGTACAAATCTGCCACAAACCCAGAGGCTTTCAGTGTGCTGGTGCACCTATGATCTACAAAGCATCTTGGAGTACTGTGGCAAGGGATTATGCAGTTCTGCATGTCAATATAATTAGGTGAGATAAAGGTGAAACTGGGAGGTCAGCATTCTGAGACGTCCTTGTTTTTGCAAGCTTAAGTAATTTATCTTGTTGTGTTCACAGGATTTTCTGAGATAAAGTCTCCAAAAAACACAGACAGCAAGACCTTTGCTATGTAACACTTAACTGTATCTTCTTTTCATTTTTGTAAAGAACCTAGAGTCATGTTATAAACCTGCAAAATGAAGTTCAAGGAGTTGTTCTTGTCATCAAAAGCCTAAGGTAAAAATACAGCCTTGCATTGTACATTTTCTATATGTTATTTTTAAGAGAGAATTTTCATAGTTGTATAATATGAAATGGCAAACAGGTTTTATATGTGACTGCATGCAGGTGCAAAGCTGAGACATTTGTAGAAGTAGCTTATTACAAATGTTATCCAGGCTGTGAATAGCTGTTGTACCAGACAAAGGCTGATTTAAGGCATAGAAACATACAGGAGGAAGAGCAAAACAAGACACCTCCTTTCCATGTGATTGCTACAATGAATATGCTACTGTTTTCTTCAACCTACAGTGCCTGCTGCTCTGTTGATGGATTGGTTTTAAGTGAATAGTTGTTTTGCCATAGGCTTAACGAGTGAATGTTAGTGGACGGGTCAAAGGTGAGCATTTAATTTCAAGGGCAAAACTGATCAGAAAATCCATGAGACAGCAGACAACACCATAGCACTAAGGTCCAGATTAAAATGTATGCTCTATTGGATCACGCTTAGCACTTCAGCCTTCAAGTTGTATATACAGCATATTGTCAAGTGTAAGGCAGACAGAAGGGCCCTGGGGAAGATAACTGTCCAGGTTTTTTTTTTTTTTTTAGTTTCTGGAAGGAAAAAATCATTCTAACACCATTCAAGGAGATAATTTTCTAGTAAGAGGACTCGGTTCATCTCCTCCTTTAGAGAGCGGGACACACAGCTGCCATTTCAAGCCTGGCAAGGAAGAACAAAGCACATGAAGTTCGTGACATGACGCTGAGCAGGGGCTTCATTTTCTCTTTATTCTAGATTTAGGTAGCATGCTGGTTTCTCTAATCATTTGCAAATGTTCAGATTCATGTGCCCACATATGAGCTGGTCTCCTCAGGGTCTCTTTCTAGTCAAAGGAGGGAATAGGCATGGCTGAAAACTGGTTTCTCTCTTCCCAACGTATGGAGTCAAAAGAGTTCAAATTGGCCTGTTCTATATAGGAAGAAAGCCAGGATGAGTGGGATGAAAGCTGGGATGAAAGATAATCTCTGTTGGGGACTTTTACATCAGCAACGTCTGAAGTTAGGTGATATGAAGACTGCACAAGAGATTGTGTATTGCTCCAGGTAAAAAAAAAAAGACCTTTCCTTTCACTTTTTTTATTAGCAGGAGCAATGTATAAAATGCATTTTGTTCTCCATTATAGCTGGATTGTGTGCAGGGACCCTAGATTTCAGCGGCAGTGCTCTCCTGCAGCCCTCAGTCTGATGTTGCTAACAATAAGCATCCTCTTCCATGCATGACATCTCCCAGAGAGCACAGAGAGGTGTCATATCACAGATTTCTGGGCCTCATTTTTATATAATTAACTGGTTTGCCACCTGAAATGTTGTAATTAAGCTTTCATGTGTAAAGCTGGAGCATATGCCACTGTCAAACAAATGTGAAGGAGACAATTCAGGCATTTCATGTTAATTTAACTTTGCTGTGATTAACTTTCTTCCACTTCTTAGTGGTGGTCATACACACAAACCACTGGTGGTGACTACTGCTTGCTAATAAACTTGACAGGTTTCTCGGTAAAGTTACGTACTGTGCCATGCACTAACTACTTGACACATCTTAAAGGCAGGAGTTAGACACAGAGAAATTTTCACTCAGAGATTTCTTACTCCTAGTCAGTAACGTATATCTGAGCTAGCATTGGATTGACAGAAGATGTGTGCTAGTGTACTTTTTTTTTTTTATAACAATGCCAGAGTGTGCATTTCAAGTTCTCAAAGTCTCTGGATATAATAGTACTCTATAAGGAATCATGGCATGGGCTGGGACATTGGCCCATGGTAACCACCCGTAGTATATAGTTGTTCAACTGTCCCTGAAACAAGTTTGACATGTGCCCATGCACAGTTTGTGGGGTGACACAATAGGTAGCATGGAGTCCCCATGTTCTGGGACATGGCTTTTAAAACTGCTTGCCCATTGCTTTGTTCGTCAGTTGGGTCAGCCACTAACTGAAATGCCACCTTGTAGACCATGTTCTTTCTGTTGAGTGGACTTAATGGCTGTGGATGATTTAAGATAAATGAGAACTGCACACAAGACCTATCCTGACATCCTTTCCTTTCTGTCCTTGAGAAAACAGTGTGATGGCAACACATAACTGTTATGTGAATTCTGATTACACAATCATTTTCGCTGGTTAAAATTTCAGGCAGGAATTCAACTTGTCTATTCAGCATGGTATTTATTGCACTGGCAACTAGAAAATAATAATTATACTTTAAAATTGCACAGATTGGATCTGGAAGCAATGAGACAATAAAGTCCCACAATACCAGCTGTAGAGCTGCCTCCAGGCTAGAGCCGCACTTTGAGTCATCCCATTTAGGAGCTGTCTCCAGCACTCAGTGAAGTCAACAGGAGCCGTTGATTTCTCCTCAGTAGGTACTGGATCAGATTGCTATAGTCTCCTTTTAAAGTCTAAGAACAATGGGGCAAAAGGCAGATTTAGTGAGCTACATTGTATGGATAAAATAATACCACTTTAAGAAGAAACATTGCCTTTGGAAGAACATTAAATCTTCAGGTGGATAAGAGTTCAGGGCACTGCAATTACTACATAATAGTAAAATTCCATCAGCAAGCAAGGACAAAGCTGAATTTCTGGGTTAATGCTTGACGTGAAGCATGGGGGAGATTTGTAAAAAACAAATCCATGGATGGAAAATAGACAGGACTTTGAAATAAAAACATAACAATTAACAGTGCAGTTTGTATGCAAGGTGCTTGGAGTTTTAAAAGCTATTATACACTCATCTAAAACTTTACAGTGATATAGAGATATATCTGCTGTATACATGGATATTTTTTATTTTGTACTGGTGGCCTGTGCAACACAGCAATCATTTGGCAAAAAATTGCCGAAGAGTTCAGTTGCATGAATTGGTTAGTTAGAGCATTACCTGTTCCTTTCTCAAGGCCAGTCACACCAGGGTCAGGTTGTTCTGCCAGGAAAATATCCTAAGAGCAATATTTTATTCTACCTTTGTCAGCACATTGGAGAGGATTTTACTCAAGTCACCTTTATATATTTTATTCATTAGGGCATGATCCTGAAAGGCTATAGTAGCCCTCTGCTCGGAATGATTTTGTGCAGCCTGAGGATGATGAGTACTTGCGAGGACATGCAAGGGACCTCACAGGATTAGGTCCTTATTTTGGCCATCTGTGTTCATATATTGGGCTTCTGTTCTGTATTGGAAAATGGGACAAGTTAATTCTTTAAGACAAGGTGCTGGAACTGTGCTAATCAAAGCATCCTAGTAAAAGTTGTAGGATGAACACTGAATCTTCTTGGTTTTATCTAATTAAAATCAACTCTGGCTTTATTTTAATATAGATTTGTGTATTTAGTGTTGTGGATATTGAAAAAGGAAAGGAAAGAAATTTTCCTGCCAGCCTTTCTCAGGAAGGGCTTAATTTGTTCTTGCCTGCTGATTTTGATGCGCTACCTAGGTGCTATTGAATTTTAACTGTTTATTAGTTCGTGGAAAGATTTACTGTAGTGCAGTCCTGAGAAAAATAAAAACTTCTCACCCCTCTTTTGGGATTCGGTAATCAGGAAACAGAAAATTGTATTCTGAAGCTTAAGTTAATGAGAGCTCATTCTGTTCCTTGTGGGCCAGAGTGGCCCGTGTTCCTTGCAGAGGAGACAGGGAGAAAGCCAGCTCTTTTCCCCTGTCATCCTGAGGATGAACAGTTAATCTGTAGTATAGGTTTGCAGGTTGGAATCTGTTACATCCTAAGTAGAAAAAAAATTTTACTGCTGTAATTACTGTTCTCTCTGACTCTCCGCAGCATCAGTAGATTCAAGGATAGATATGAAGATAGGACTCTAGTAATCTTACTGTGGTGCTGTGGCATGAAATGGCATAGTGCCACCAACTACATGGTGGGATTGTATTTTTTAATGTCTAAGTGTTTTTAATGGAGTGCCCAGGCACCTTGGAGATAAATTCGTCATATTCAATTCCACTTCTAAAAGGGTGAAAAGCTCTTGTCCCATTTTTCATTTCAAACCACTTTTTGTGGTTCCTCCACCTCAGTGGCTGTCTTTCAGGAACAATGGTGATGGGCTGTGCTCCAAGATTCATTACTGAAGAAGTTGTGTGCAAAATTGATGGGTCTCGCATTACGCTAGCAAGGTGACTTGTTTGACTGGACTGCTTTGCTTTCCTATCCATTAGCAGAAAGTACCCTTCATTAGTAAAAAATTCAATCAACAGACTGCATAATTGCCATTTCTGTCTTACTTAATGGAAACAGTCTTGTTGCACTGCATGTTTTTAACTACGTGAAACAACCTTTACATTAAAATGCAACAAATTAAGCAGAGCTTTTACAAAAGCCATTTTTTCTACTAAGAGTTATAGACTGCAAAGTTTATATGGCTTGCTTTGGACTGAAAATTTCAATTAGAGGTTGAACTACATAAAACAAAGCAGCCTAAATAATAGAGAATTAAAGTGCCTTCTGAATGTGTACCTGGCATGGAGTCATCAGACTTGGAGAGTTGATGTCTTTAGGGACATCAGACGCACATTCTGCTGCTGTTTTGACACCCAAACATTTTAGAACACTGTCTTTTTTATTATATTGTATGTGTGGCTGTAGAACAGTGGGGTTTTTACTGTGATCCCAGTATTTTAGCCACATTTGCTGTCCATGGCCGTTGTGGCTTTCTCCAGTCTGAAACACTAGGAGGGCAGAGTGCCATCTGCACTACCTTCTCTGTGCCAGCCACAGTAGCTACCAAAAGCAGTATTGTCCGGTGTGGCAGTAGAGAGGTATGACCATTATGTGGACTCCTCTCCCTACCCATGCTCTTCCTTTTAGTCAAACTGAATGGGAGCCGGCCTGATGCTTGGATTTAAGATGAAAATATTCTTAGGTTTTATGGGGACTCATATTTGTCTTTGTCAGACTTTTCCTTCCTTTTATTCACTTGAGGCCTCTGAGAACTAGCAGCCCAACAGCATTGCTATTCTGAGGATATCCTGATATATGTCTTTGAAGAGACAAGACACCTGTGGCCACACCAACTCTGGATCACCCACCATCATTTCCTTCATGACCTTTAAAGATGTCAGATGAGACTGTTTTTTTTTTTTTCCCCTGTTGCTTCATTCTGGACTGGATGCAATTTCAGGTCCCAGAAGTGAAATCAGGCAGCACATTAATCAACTCTGCTTCCCAGTCTCTGCACTTCTGTCTTTCCATAGTTTATTTTTTCTGGCTAATATAACAGATTTTTTTAAAGGGCTATATTATCCTCTCAAAATACATACAATTCTGGTATCAGCAGTGGAATAAGCTCATTTAGATGAAAGGAACCATTTTCTTTCAGTGGAGTGAAATACCTTATCTGCCCCTGTTTGGATTATATTCAAGTATTATGCCTGCTACAGTATACAGGACTGATGCTGCATGCAAGTCATCTGCTCAGTGTATTTTTGGTATGCTGCTGGAAAATATTTCCCTTAATAATTCTTCAGTGTATGCTGTTGAGGGGATTACAGAAAGAAAAGGCTGCATTACTGAAATAAAAGTACAGAGGGGTTTAAAATGCAGTCAGCTAACATATGGAACTTAGTGACTATCTCTGCAACTGGGAGGGAGAGAAAAGTTGTACCTGCACCACCTTTTATTTATTCTTCGCTGGTGTCAGAGTGAAGAGAATGCTTTATCAGCATGGTTTTACAGTGAGATGTATAGCCCTGGTATGTATAGCCCTTAATACTATACTTCAGGTAAAACACACAGTAATGCACTGTGTGTTTGGAATTTGGAAGTGTACTTGGAAAGGAAGAAAATGAGCTTGCTTCGTATGCCAAAAGAATTTAAATCAAATTGATTTGTTGGAGGCATAGTTAATTTAATAGCAGACAGTTGTATATAGAAATGGTGGCATAAAATTAGACTGAAAACTGTTGAAATCTGGAATTAATCTAATGCTTTTTATTTCAAACTAGACCAACAGTTCCTTGAACTTTTAAGTGAAGTTATTTTTCTGCTGCAGTTCAGGTATGTAAAACTCACACATCACATTAAAAAATAGAAAATGGCATAGTAATACTTTATTTTGTTCTGAAGAAAACAATGTTGTCACGTAATTGCTTTTTTTTTTTTTCTGAGCTCCTTCACTTGACCCTGGTTGCTTATTATAATGTTTTAGGTGCCATAGCTTAGGGTTTATCGACCCCTACTTGTTGCCCATTTGTTTTATAGTTACAGAGTACTGTAAGGCTTGGAAAGATTAGTGTAAAAATTATAATTTGGTCCTGTTCATTAGGAATGGATGTGGGAAAAGTGCTAGCAGTAAATGTCTTTTTCTTCAGACTTTATTATAAAAACCCAAAGGGCTGCAGTACCTCAAGCTGCTTAGCATTAGCTTGTTCAGTTCTGGACTTCAGGTGGGCCAGGCTGAGGATTGGTCATGTGAGGTAAAACAAGGAAAATGTGTGTTGTGGGAAAGTTGTTTCTAACAACTGCATGTGAGAGGTTTTTTTCAGCATGTGGTCTTTTCAGTCTCTGAACAGTAGCATTGCCATAATTAATGGGGAGCCAGAAGTAAATACAACTTTTTCAGGTGGCTGGTCCATGCTCCTTTAACAAAGTGCCTGATGCAGAGAAGTATCACATCTCGTGGCAGCCACTGCCTCCTGATGCTGTTGTACTATTTTGTAATAAAGTTGCTACCATCGTTTTTCCTTCTGGGTTTATGAAAACTAGTATACCACCTACAGTCCATAACCAGGTGTTAAGCTTGGCTGCGTGCAGCTTGACGAGACTGATCACAAACAGGCGCAATTTGATAAGGTCAAAATACTAGAATATTACATCTGAATTGAGAGCACTGCCATGAATAATACGGTGTATAAGTAAAAAATTATGCAGTAATCAAAATTATTTTACTGAGTGAAATGAAAAGTCATCCAAAATGAATGTGAAGAATCAAAAAGGTGTGTTAGACCTTTATGGTTTTACTGGTGAGAAAAGCCATGTGTGTGTTGGTGCCTTCTGTCTGCTGCTCAGGTACAGAAGGAGTAGTGGAATATATCTCGCAAGACAACTTCAAATTTTTTTATCTGAACAGTTACATTTGAAGCAATAAGGAAGCTCTTTTTATAGGGAGTTAATTTTCAAGTGTGAATTAGTGAAAGAGAGGGTTTTGCACAGTATAAGAAACCTTCAATATCTAGCACAAGTGGTATATAGCTCAATCTCTCAGTTCAAGGAATAGACTTGGTACTTACTAAAAAGTGGCTTACTAAAAATAAGTAACACATACCATTAAAGGTCTACCCTAAATATTTTTAGATTGAATTAACTGTAATTTTTAAATTTAATAAATTTTTTTTAAATTTAAACAGTTTACTCCATATAATTTATAAGCTGAGTTTTATACTCTACTAAATACATAAAAGCATAGAAAAAGAACGCAGACATAATACTTTCAAAGTTAGTTTTACCTGAATTCATTAGGCCGTACAAGCATTTTTTCCTACCAAATGTGTCCTGTGTATTTGTTTGCTTCTAAGAGAAGTTAAAGAAAGATGAAATGTAGAAAGCAAACTTACTGTGTACTTCAACTGGACTGTGTATTTCAACTCTGAAATACTGAAGGGGAAAAATTACATACTGGATTTACATGGATTCTAAGAAGTTAGGGAATATCAATGCTTATAAATATCTAAAAGGCAAGTGTCAAGAGGATGGGGCTAGTCTCTTTTCAGTGGTGCCCAGAGACAGGACAAGGGGCAATGGGCACAAACTGGAACACAGGAAGTTCCACCTCAACATCAGGAAAAACTTCTTTACTATGAGGGTGGAAGAGCACTGGAACAGGTTGCCCAGAGAGGCTGTGGAGTCTCCTACTCTGGAGATGTTCAAAACCTGCCTGGACACTGTCCTGTGTAGCCTGCTCTAGGTGAACCTGATTTAGCAGGGGAGTTGGACGAGATGATCTCCAGAGGTCCCTTCCAACCTCTACTAGTCTGTGATTCTGTGAAGTTGTATATCTTCTTTTATTCTTCTACTTATACAAAAGAAACTGAATTAACTTGATGGCTGCTTGAAACAATTAATTCAGAAACACAAAATCTTAGAAGGACAAAAAATCCCTAGAATACCTTTCTAAAACCCTCTCGAACTGTAAGAAAAGGTAGCCTAAGATCTAGAATATTAAATGTATATAGTTCTTTTAAAATCAGAAGATGTTAGGATGCTAGTAGCATTTTGTTCATTTAAAATTTCAGTAGATAGTTTTGTAACTTTTCTTTGCTTGATAAAGTAAACAGTTGTGTCCTGAACTGTCAGTTTTCTGTTGTGGACTACTTCAACTGAACAAATTTACTGTTTTCAGGAAAATTAATTTATACTTTTGTGTTCACGTTGTGGGTAATCATATAATCATTTAGGTTGGAANTCATTAGTTACCTGGTAGAAGAGACCAGCACCAGCCTCACTACAACCTCCATTTAGGTAGTTGTAGAGAGTAATGATGTCTCCTCTCAGCATCCTCTTCTCCAGATTAAACAATCCCAGTTCCCTCAGGCACTCCTCACCAGCTTCATTGCCCTTCTCTGCACCCGCTCCAGCACCTTAATGTCCTTCTTGTACTGTGGCGCCCAAAACTGGACACAACACTCAGGAGTGCCAAGTGCAGGGGCACAATCACCTCCCTACTCCTGCTGGTCACACCATTTCTGATACAGGCCAGGATGCATTTGGCCTTCTTGGCGACCTGGGCACACTGCTGCCTCATGTTCAGATGGCTGTCCACCAGCACCCCCAGGTCCTTTTCCACCAGGCAGCTCTCCAGCCACTCTTTCCCAAGCCTGTAGCATTGCTGGGGGTTGTTGTGACCAAAGTGCATGACCCGGCACTTGGCTTTGTTAAACCTCATACAATTGACCTCAGCCCACTGCTCCAGCCTGTCCAGATCCCTTTGCAGAGCCCTCTTACCCTCAAGCAGATTGACACTTCCAGTTAATTTTGTGTCATCTGCAAATTTACTGAGGGAGCACTCAATCCCCTCATCCAGATCACTGCTAAAGATACTAAACAAGACCAGCCCCAGAACTGAGCCCTGGGGGACCCCACTTCCGACCGGCTGCCAACTGGATTTAAATCCAGCTAATATTTCAGAGACAGTTGTCTATTTCTAGCCCTTTTATTTTAGCACATCCTCAGTAACTGAAGATATTCAGTGAATCTTGATTCTTTTCCTTCAACATACATTTTCTCTGCATTTGAAACACCATTTTATTTAATCAAGCATATTGTACTTTGCAGTTAGTAATTTTTCTGCACCCTGTAAACAGGGGTAGTAAGTCTTAACAGTGAAGGTGCAGAAGACCTCAGTGAAACAACTAGTAGTAGTTGTATTTCTAGTTACGATGCATTAAGCCCCTATTCTGTGGTTACTCTGTGCAATTTCAAGGTACCAAAGGTGGCCTTCTATGACAGCTTTGCCTATTTGCAAGGAGAGCTGACGAAATGACTTCCTGATACAGTTTCTCTGTATCTTTCCCTGACTTCTTTATGCCTCTTATTTTTTTCAGCCAAAGCAGGAAATGTAATTAGAGTCTATAGTGATAGTTACAACAGCCCCAGAAACATGAGACTGATTCCTATGATGGCTGAAAAACCCTCCATGCAGTATGGATAACCAAGCCCACTTTCAGAGTTCTAATTAACTTTATTAATGCTTAGTGCAGAAGTACGAAGGCAACTTAAACAAGGATATAAAAAGCACTGGAGCATTGAAACACTGGTTTCATGTAACTGGCTCTTATTCAAAGACATATTTTTCAGCATTTTGTAAAGAAAGAGAAGAGTAACTTAGAAGAAAGATATTAGATACTAATAAACTGTTATAATAAGGAAGCTTTAAATAATGAAGCAAAGATACTAACAGTAGCTTCCTACTTGGTAACATTGGTAGCGATTCTTTATGATGTGCAATTAATAAATATGATAGCGAACATGTAACAATGCACAATGACAGTGCGATAAAAGAGATGCAATTATGTGCAAGATTCCTATTGTGCCAGCAAATAAGACTTTACAGGCTACTGGAAAATGAGTTTGTGAAAAACCAATTGTAAAAACCTTTTCAATTACATGTTCCTTTTATAGAAACATATTAACTCACATGTGAAAATATAAAATATTACACTGGTAAATAACTGTGAAGACATTTCCCCCCCTTATGGACACAATTGCAAAACCTTGCAATCACAGAAACTGTATATATTATTTTGATATAATAATCATAACTAAGCATAGCAGCAGTGATATATTAACCACACATAAAGTATATTATTTGCATAGATTTTTTGTTTGCTGTCCATGGATTTCCATTTTGTAAATACATAATTCAGTAAGCTTTGGTGGTCTTTGATGAACTCAAACTGGACTATGGCTGATCTGTATGACACATATTTCCTATTACTATAATTGCAAAGTATGCTATAATAATACTTTTTAGGTGCTATAAAACCTCTTAAGTATAGAAATTGCAGTAGAAAATATAATAATATATTTTCTGCTATTTACTGACCCTTATTCCCAGGCATGATGATTTAACAGTATTTAAAAGATATTCCCATTTTGAGAAGCTCTCAAAACATGTGGTCAGCAGTTTGTCCACTGAAAGGATTGTGGCTTAGAATAATTCAGTATCTTTTTTCTTCTGATATTTTTCATATGCTCAGCAGGTAAAAATATATGATAAAAATCACAGTTATGCAAAACGACAGCATCTTTTTGTACAGTCTTGCAAACAAAGAGTTTAGGAGGAGATCATTCATAGAGAAGTCAGGAACTCAGAAGTATGCAATGTCAGTAACAGAAAATTAGTGTATCTTTAAAGATGTAGGCTACTACAGATTGTTTTAAGCTTTAATCCTTCATATGATTATTCTATAGGGCTCGCAGTCTTGCCAGTAGAGCTTCTACTTCTGAAATAGCTTCTCCCTTAGAAGGAGACCCAATACGATCTATTTTCTTTTCTTTGTTGCCTTCTCCATGACAGGCTTCCTTCCTCCCAACAGCCTTGTTCCATGCCGTAGAACTTGTTTCAACATCATAAGTAACTTCTTTGGTGACTGGGCTTCTTGTCAAGTTTAAACTGATACTGTGGTGTGAACATGACTTCTCTAGTTGTCCTTTCTGGTTCTCTGCAGAAGATAAACCAAACAAAGCTTGTTTAACTATTTAAATACTCAGTTTCAATATTTTGTAATATAAAAAGACCTCTTGATCAGATTGAATTTTGTATGCAGGTGATGTACTAGAAGGAGTAATGATTGCCAAGGAGGTAAGACAAAAAATAACACTTCAAAAGCAGTGGGCTTGGTCCCTTGGAAGTGATACAGACTTTATATGACTTAATCAGATTAACATCCATATTCCCTACAAAATCACAGACAGACCCTGACAGGATCCCCCTTTCTTACTGGAGTCAGAGAGAAAACAAGAGTACTCAGCACCTTTCAGTGTCTTCCAAAGTTTTATCTGGTTAATACATCTCCAACATATTTTTTAATTGTTCAAATTTTAAAATGTACATTAAAAAAATCTATGTAAATTTAATTATCCATTATAATAATTTTTCTTCCTTTGTGATCTTTTAGGCAGCTAAGTAATTTTAAGAATTTGCATAACTTGCTACTTTTTGCTAAACATTGGTGGCATTGCCTGTCAAAATATGTTGTATTCAGTTAATATCCAGCAGCTTTGCTGGATTGACATGTACTAATAAATTTATTTTATTGTTCTCCCCTCAAATCAGGTGACTGTTCTCAAAATCAGCATACAAGTGGTCGCTCTCATAGATCTCAAACTTTTAAAAAACAGGTGCACTCAATATTCATGTAACCTTGAGCAAGGCTTGAAAATGGCTTCAACAAACTTGACATGACATTTAAAGTTTTTTGGTTATTCGCTGAAAGATGTTCCATCATCCCAATAGTAATGACTTTGGAGCACAGGCAGTCACTCATGACAGTGTGTTTTATGTGAGTGCTGAAAATTCCTACCGAAAACAGCTTGTACATTAAAAGGCAGCTGCTGAAGATATTTACTGCACTGTCATTCCCTGACCAGGGGCTCTTGGTGATGGATGAGGATTTTACTCACTTTCTTGGACAATCTCGGCAAATTTTCCTAGTAGGATCACCTTTTGGCAAGTGGAGGAAAATAAATACCTTTTTTCTATCATCTTCTAAATCAGATAAACAATTCTTACTCAAAATTTGATAATAGTAGAATTTTGCATTTAGCTGAAAAATGTAATTTCTATTTTACACTATGGAAACTAATTTGACCTTGAAGATGCAGCAGCACACATTTCAGTTTTCCTGAATCACCAGAGGCCAAAGATTGGATATGAACACATCTTTATAATTACATGTAATAAACCCATCATATATAATTAAAATATCCCTGGTATGTACACGCTTAAATATGCCATCCTACTTAAACGCTCATATTTATTTATTCTGAACACATATTTGCAGGCTGATAAAAGCATGCTACTTGCAGCAATGTACAAAATACTGGCAGTACTATAGCCCTTTATGTTTACATTCAATCTAGGGATGGAGGGAAAAATACTTGGTGTTTTGAAAATCAACACATTTTTTTAAAGTAGAAGAAAACATACTGTCATATAATCAGAGATTAGTTACAGTTGTTGGAGTTTTAAAAAACCAAAAATTAAATTAGGTACTGAAAGTAAGCTTCTGAGGTGTACCAACAATCCAATTTCAACTACTTTGCAGTTCAGCAGTCTTCACCCCAAAACACTCAAGCATGAGGATCAATTAGGTGTGATGAACTAGACTGCATGACAGAGGTGGTTAACACTTATGAACAGAGGCCTCAAAGCAAAGTCCAGTTTTCCCCAGTTACTCATAGTGTGTGAGGGGCAGAGTGAGGTGCCTTAGAGTGAGATTTAGAACACCAAATAGTCTAAGCCAGAACTGCTGCAAGTTAGCTGTTAAGAAGCAGTAGATGTTGGGATCAATCTAGACTGTTGTCCCACTTTGAAACGTGTTAACTGATTTATTAGCCTTGCAGAAAGTTGTGTCCCATAACTTGTTGTGTGGGGATAGCAACTGAGTAAACTGGGTACAGCTCCCTTAAAACAACAGCATTTGTGTTGGTATTTGTGACTTTCAAGGCATAGACTAATGAGTGTAGCATTCAACTTGAAGGACCAGTGTCCTTCCCTTCAGTCTGAGGGGTCCTACGACAACAGGAAAAAGGATTAGGAAAGTGCCTTAATCACTGGCCACTGTGTGTGAGGAGTCCTTGATTCATCTGTTGTAACTCCTGCCACGATTCACTGGAACAATCACAATGTGTCATGTTCAATGACAAGTCTCAATACATGAGACTTTACGGTTGTGATGAGCAGCACTTCTAAATAATGTGAATGCTTTGGTCTTAGCCACATTACAAAAAAAGAAAGGTTTGAACACATATTTTATCTAAATGCAGTTTTATCATCTCAAAGTTGTTATTTCAGCTGCTTCCTTAATCAGGTGGCATCTTTACTGCATACGTTCTTTCATTCAAGGAGGAACTTCTCCATATAGCATTTCCATGCCTAAGTGCATGCCCAGTATTGGCAGATGTGTAGGTAGGCAGTTCCCTGCTTGGTAAACTGGCTGTTGTGAATCTTATTCAGAAACATTGACCTTTGCTAGGCCTGGCTCAGAAAGCATACATATTTACTTACAGACCTAGATTTCACTTTGGTAAACATGGACCAAAAGAATTAACTGCTGTTGGTATTCTTACCAGAGTGAAAGATCACTTCCATTTAAGTTAAAGTTTGAAATTATTTAAGTATGAGCAAGGTAAAAAGTCTCACTAATTCCTCAGAAATATTAATGTCTACTTGGCAACTTTTTATTTTAACCAAGCAGGAATTAATTGCTGTTAACCCCCCACTCTGAAACGCCCTGTACCCTTCACACACTGATTCAAAACTTTCAGATGTTGGTGATTCGGTACCCTATCCATTCCACTGTCATGACTTTGGATTGTTACCACACCTCCCTGAAATCCCGTTCTCTAATTGTAAAACTAAAGAAGCACATTTTCAACCTCTAACTGTCGAGATGGGTGGTTTAAAAAAGTCAATGCACCTTGCATATAAATTTAAAATGACAAGGCTGCAGTTGCTGCAGGTTAGCATGTAACTTTGATCACAACAGTAGAAGAGCTGGACTTTGTTAATTCAGTGTGATAACGGCGATAAAGCATATAGTTATTTACTTTCAAGAAAGACCTTAAGTCAAAATTAACGGACAAAGTAAGCACAAGAATAAACAGCCATTAATATATTTCTATTAGAAATTAAAATCCTTTGAACCATCACAGTAATGAAGCTTTGGAATGCACATAAATAGAAGTGAGAGCAAAAAACTATAACCAGTTACAAGCAGGACTTTGATCTGTTTCTGAAGACAATATTTGATATGGCTGCCTGGAAAAGCAAGGAGATGGCTTAGTGACACTGGCCACCATTTTAATCCATTTCTAGAACAAGGGTACCCACAGAAAATTCACAAACCATACAGATATTAAGTCTTTACCTAAATTCCTTTGAACTATTACATCATTTGGGTTGTGCTTTTGGCAACAAACTATATTTGAAACAAACTGCAGAATAAAATACATATACTTACACACTTTGGTTCAAATACGCATTTAAAGAACTGAATATAATAAAGTTATGGAAGGTTGAGAGAAAACTACCTGTGGAAAGGCACTTTTACATGAAGTTTTGTTAAGAAGAAAGCTTACATTTCTGGAGATGCACTATTTGTCCACCTGCTGTAGCAAGGTGTACCTTCCGGCAGTAGCAAGACAAAAAGAAATAAGACATTAAAAATCACTGGATAAAGACAGAACTTATTACTTTGCTGTATATATTGAAAGTAGTTGAGACAAATTTCTAATGTTTGATCACTTTTAGTAATCAAAAACTGTAATTCACCTGTATCATAACAATCACTATGCAGATGTAAAAAAGCAAAAAAAATTGAATTCCCACTTAAGTTTTCTAAATGCTGGGGTGAAAAGACATTTGCCCATAATAGTTTTGACTTTACTGCTACTGAATGCTTCTAGGCACGGGTTAGGCAGAGATTGCATTGCACACGACTAAAGTCTCAGTGTCCAGATTTCATGATATTAAATATTTTTCTTTCCCTTGTTCAATATCTAATTCTTGTGAGTCCTTCAAACCTATTAAAATTCAGTTTTCAGAGATATGAATTTCCTGAACATTGCTGTTAATCAAAAACATTTCAAAATCATATTCACATAACCTAGAGCCAAATAGCTACTATCATCTAGATACCAGTCTTTTAAAATTACTTTGATTAACAGCAATGCTCAGGAAATTCAGTTGACAGAAAATTGTTCTTAATAGCTTTCTGTAGTTTATAATGGTGTCCTGGTATAGAATATCTTAAAATGATATGCTTATAATCTATTAAAGGCTATATACTTAACATTCAGAAAAAGGAAATGGTGCACTAGCACATGAACAACAACAAAAAATCAGTAGTATAAGACCCACTTGCTGTGAACGTGGGGAAGCAAAATATGATCGGTTGGAGATTTTTAAGCCTTGTATAATACTGTTATATGTTACTTTTAGTAGAGAACAAAAAAGATTACAAGAAACTTAAACACATTTTTTTAAAAATTACTGATAAATATTTTAAATTAAAAAAAAGACATTGAAAACCTTTATTTCATTGCATAGTTTCTCAATAAAAGTCTTGACACTAAGGGGACACAGTTTTTATGTAAATACTTGTACACCAATTGAAAAATAAATTTGCAAATACAAGAAGGAGAACTGCATTATGTGGCATTATATGCTCGTATTACAGTCATACATCTCAATGTGGGGCATGACAAAATTGTAGCATAAGAAAGAACAATTGCAGTTACAACCTCATTCCATCTTTTACCAAGTTAACAGGGAAAAATACACAAAACCCCAGTGGAATATTTCTGATCACTCTGGCTTGTGCTCCACATGCTACATCATATTCCTGAAGCTATATCTATGCTGAGATTTTCTAAAGCCCACACATACCAACCTTATCGCCAACGCAAATTATTTTTACATTGTAAGTCATGACTTGCCTGTGCTAGAAGATACTCTGAGGGCATGCCCCCATGTCAAATGGCTTTGGCTTGGAAAAAGTAACAGCCCTAGTCATAATCCTCATCGCTGGCTCCCCAGTGTGGTGCCATAATTTGTCACTGGTTCCCTGTTCCTGATGCATGGAAGTGAAAGTCAGGGAAAAGCTACAACACCACATTGGTGCTGCGCTCACACACTTTCCCAGCAAAAACATCAGGGGAAAAGACCACGTGTTTTTGACAGCAGTGAGATGTGCTGATTCTGGATGCAGCTGTACAGCATTCTCACAAGCTGGAAAGCTTCCAGCAGTCCAGCCTCCACCTGGAAGTCCTGTCCATCTTCCACAAAGTATACTGGCTGCATCATCACGCATGTCCCAGTGCAACTTTACCAAGTTTATATAGGCACTATTGACATACCAAGGGGCTCATGAGGACAGTGTATGCCCTCATATGTTCTATTTAAACAAACAGAAGCTCTTGAGAAGTTAGCCTGGAGATGTTCCTAAAGGGTTCCCCTGCCGATACCAAAGTACAAAGCATCCCTAGTGTTTTGCTGAAGTTATAAGGAAAACAGCAAAACGGTTTCTAAGCGTTCCTGCACTGAACCCCCTTCCTATTAGTGTCTAAGACACTGGACAGTTGTGAGTCCTGAGCTTTCTCCAGGCACCTGTCGTTCCTTAATGTCATTTATACAGCCCAAAGTTGGCCTTCTGAAATCCATTCCCAGACCTTGGCATTGGTGTTAGAACATAACGAGACCTAATTAACTTTTTAAAAAACCTGCCTTACCACCCAGAAGCAGAATTTAGACATGACATGAAAGACTGCTATAGCTAGAAGGTCCATGTCTGTTACATAATATCACTCATAAAAAAATGGGATAACTTCTTGCTGGATAGTATAATAGAAAATACTCTAAATACTCTTTATTGCCACTTTTTATTGGTTTCATATTTTTTTAACAATTTCTGTGATTGATAATATCCTTAAAATATTAAAAGAGTGCTGTTATTATGAGTTATTTCAGTTATACCCTGAAATCCCAGCCCTAACACCTAAAGGAGTAGTAGCTGTACTCAAATGATCTTTGCTTGATAAGTAATTTCTTACACCTTAGTATTTCAAGCTAGATGTTCACAATTTAACTAATCTAAAGCACAGAATAATTACTGAGGCATGGAAAAGCATTACCAACTTTTGGAACATTAAAAGAATTAATTTCCATGCACATTTCATTTAATAGTTGCTGCTGTTCTTGAGTGTTAAGGTATGAAATACAAGGAATAAACACTAATTAGTAAGTTCAATCTAGATGAGACACAGTTTTCACAAACTGCATATCGATTTTCTTGTTCATTTCAAAGGCAAAAATACAGTATGTCAGTACACGTGAGGCTAACATACAGGATTTATAGAAACTAAATTTCAAAGAAAGCTGAAATTGAAATTTGAATTAGTTTGCTCACAAACTGTGAGTGAACTAATTTGTGATGAGAGGAACTATGATGGACCAGGCCCTTAAAGCAAAGCCTTTAAAAATTCTTTTAATCCCTTACCTACCTACATCTTCTGAAAGACTCTAAGTTCCTGTTGATCACTCCATTCAACCTTTCTCCTATCTTTTTGAAATGTACTTTGCGTTGGCACCTGGTTGGGACCAATTTCTCTGTTTAAACTAATACATTCTCACCTCTAATTTGGCAATGCCTTTTGTTACAAGAAATGCAACTTTAAGTTACTGGGATTTAAACAAAAGTCTTGAGTGGCTGTCAAGATGAAAAGAGAACAAAAGTGTGGATCAGACTAGCTACAGAAATCACCCAAGGTTTTTATGTACGCGGGAGAAGAAACTGAAGGTGTTGGATGGCTAATCCAGACTTAGGAGTTTGGCATCCTCCCTATTTCACTTGGAATTACAGTGGATCTTCTGTGCCTTCTCATGCATCTTTTCCCCAAATGAAGGTGCATTTGGGAGTTTCTAGGAACTGCAAAATGGAACCTCCCAAAATAGAAGCCTACTTTGTAGTCATTATTGATTGTTAGAGCACATGGTTTGAATCATTCTTTAAAAATTAAATAAGTCTTTTAATTTCAAACTGGATAAATAATGTGGCATAACTCTAGTATTAATAAATTAATCTTCTTATTTATGTTGGGATGAAGGGGGCAAAAAGGTAAATATTTATCTCCATGGATACCCAGTGGCAGAGGGTCTTCTGGAAGTAGCCAGAATATTATGCATCCTAGTTTTTTATAGGATTTCTCCCAAGGTACAAATAGGATAAACATCAACTTTTTCTCTTCTTTAAGTCAGGAAATAATAGGGAAAATATGATGATAAAACTGGAAGTTAATATGTTTAGGCTATTTTAAATTCCTGAAATGCGGCTTATTACTTGTTTTTTCACTTTGTTCACAAGTATATTGTAGCTTGCCATTCCAAATCCTCTTCAGAGTTATAGAGTCAAAAAGGATGACTGTATAAGTTAGTGATCTGTGACACAATACACAGAGGTCCATGGTCTAAAGCTATCCTCTGTTCAGCTGACGATAATTTATGTAGATACCACATACTAAACTGGCACTGATGCCTTTGAACAGTAGACACATTCAGTCTCCAAACCTGTCTGCATAGCATCTACCTATAGATTAATACTGCTTTCAAGATACACTTTGATAAAGAATTTCAGGAATATGCACAAAGACTGCTGCCATTAAAGGAAAGCCATTGGTAGCTGCAACGGGTAAAAATAAGTAATGTGCTGATGAAAATAACCAAAACGTAAAAGAAAGACACAATGTGTGTCTTCTTTTACCAACTGTTGCAGGAAAAAACCCAACAGGGTAAAAACCCAGTAAAACAGGAAGCCTCCTACCTCTGTAAAGAAACAAACCAACCAGTGAATCCAAACAACAAAGCAAGTCTTAAAGAATGACCTGATATTTATGAGGTTTCATCCACTGCACTTCTAAATAATGTTGTTGCTTCTATTAAGTAGTTACTATTTAGCATAAACATTAAAAAAAAAACCCTACATATCTGTCTAGCAATTATCTTAAGATTTTAATACTAAATTCTTTCTTATCCAGTATTTGTGATATTAAATGTTTACAGGCTATTCCCTAACTATATTAATAACTGCCATAAAACCATACAATTTGTATTTTCTATTTGTAACCCAAACTTCTGTTCCCATGTTTCTGTCAGCAATCAGAGTATTGGTGGATTGTATTGCCTGAAGATAAGAGTACAAATATTTTGTAATATCAGATCAAACTGATGGGAAAAATTGTCTTTCCTTCATAACCTGTTGCACTTCTCTCCTAAGGAATCAATCTGCTTCTAAGGAAAAGGGGGATCTACAGTGTCTTGCAAATGTTTTTAGGAGTAGCATAAAAAGGAAATGCTAGAGCTGAAAGTAAATTAGGTGGGTGTTAGTTTTAACAGTTGAGCAGAAACAATTTTGTCACATTCCATTAACAGGTATCAGACCAACATCCTGGGGCAGTTCTTGCCCACACAGGTCACAGTGGGCTGTCGTTCACTATTATCCAAAAGGTTGCAGGAGTAGTATATGGCTCTCAGGCTCCTCTCATTTTAAAACATTTTAAAAACAAGTCTCTGGAGGGAAGTAGGGCAACAGAGTCAGCCCTGCATGCTGCTGTTGCTATGACAAGTGAGAGTGTAGAGATTTACTAACCTGGAAAAGTATTTAAGAGAACTCCAAATCCTAAGTAGAATGGAAAAAAGATTTACACAACATTGATGTCAGCTTAAAGATATCTGTGCTTCTTTACAGCATATAGCTTCTCAACAGCACAGAAGCAGACCTGGTTGTGAAGTTTAACCTGTGTAAACTGACGTCCAAGATTGCCTTCATGAATACACTGGAGATGGAAAGAAGCCAAATCATCTTAGTTCATGTAACTTTAATTGTTGTTATTAAAAGCATTATTATTATGGTCCTCTCTTTCCTCTGACAAAGCTCTACAAAAACAGTCAAAAGCATGCTATCAGGGAGACTGAACCTGTGTAGCAGGCAGTAGTATGTTTTCAAGAAGATCCTCACACAGAACTAAATATTGAGAAATAAAGGCACAGGAAAAGTGATTCGTCTTCCCCTTGCTCTGCGAGACTGCATTTATATTCCTTTGACAATTCTTTTCTCTCTCTATGTGAAGCTCTAATTAATGTTATGTGCTTTCACTTAATTATTTCCTCTCTTTGGGATGGACTGTAATTGGGCCTTGCTTACGTGTGGAGAGAGATGGGATATAAAAAAATGTTTCTACTCTGCACATGATCTGGCCATACGTGTATTTGACACCAACAACTGTACTTTGCAAGTGTGACAAATTGCTTTGAAAAGGAACCAGTACTCCAACAGTCTAAAAGAGGAATTTTTTTTTTAAAGATGGCTTTTACTGACTCTTCCAAATATCACTGAATTATCATATGAGATAAATTCCAGACACATTGTCATGGGTAATTAATCCAGTCATTGTGAATTCAGAAAGCTTTGTTTATCATTAATGGTATGCATTTTTCATGTGATGAACATATTTACTGCCCTATATTCATATAATTAGACTCTTAGCAGCCACTTAAACATCAGAAGCCAACTGTAGCACTTCCAGTCTCCTCTTTTTCCCAATCAATTGCATGCAATTACTGTTTAGTGCTAATCAGCTAACAGAAGTTAATCTTACTATGTAAGAGAGGATTTTTTAAATTTCAATAAATCTTCTGTGCTTACAGAAGAAACCTCCCTCACTTACAGAGGAACTTAGACAATTTTACATAGAATATAAAAAAAATAAGAGAGATTGAAGACCCGAACCCTTTACAGTCACTGAAAAATCAACGCAGAAGGCAGTAAGATCTCCCGAACCAGTGAAACAAAGGATTCTTACACTTAGACTTGGTTTTCTTTTGTCTGTTCTGACTACGAAGCAGCATTGCAAATGTGCTTAGCTCACAAGGTGATGTTAAAAACAAATGGTTAGAGATCATCACGTTATATTAATTATGCAAAAGAAACCAAATGGAATTTAGTCAGAAACAGTAGACTCCAAACAGGAAAAATCTTCTGTTTTTTCTTGACAGAGACAGTTAAGAAAACATTTATGGTAATGCCAGAGCATCTGCTGATTACAGTCAAAGCTCCAGGACGCCAACATTAAATCACTGAACCATCGTGACAGCTTCTGGGTACTCGAGTTTCCTTCCAATAATAATTTGCTGTGAAATTTACCCAAATCTGAAAATTAGCCAGAAAGTATTTACAAAGAATATAGGTAAGAGTAAATAAAGCAGATACAAAACTGATTTGCATCTGAAACAACATATCTAAAATAGATGTTCGGCACTCAGACATTTCAGAGCTCCATGTAAATTGGTAAATCTCTAAAACAGACTATGCACTTTAAGAACAGAATATAATTTTATCATTCATTTCCTGTTGATTGTGACCTATCACTTCTTTTGTTTGGAATTGTTAGTATGCTTGTTTGTTTAATATAAACACAGATCAGCCATTTGAAGGTCTGCACCATTTAAAATAAATTTTTAATTCCTGACACCTGAGGATTCTACACAGAACAATATACTTCATTGTAAAGCTTTAATTGATGCATCTATGTGCTGCAGAGGGTGATTACTTGAATAATAAGTATAAGAGATGTGTGATCTGGTTGCTAAGCAAATGTGAGTAAGAGAAAAAGTCCAAGAAACGATGTAACAATGAATCAAGGTGTGATGACAGGATAATTATTCTATGAACTGTCATGTTGAAGGACTCACAGAACATTGACCTACACATGATCACACTTCAGAAGATTGCCTGAGGAGTAATTAAAATAATAATACACAAGTCCAGTCAGTCACAAGGAGAAAAATATATGCTATAGCATGTATGGTCAAAAGCATTAAGTTAAATGTAAATGCTTGAACAGTGCAAAAATTCAGAGGACAACAGATTACAGCAAAGACCACTGCAGTTTAGCTGAATTAGCATGAATGCTTTTCTTTCTTCAGTTACTCTAAGCATTCAACCAAATATTATCTATGACACATTAAAGCACAAAACCTGTGAACTGACTTTCTGAAGTAGGTTGGAAAGAAATGTAATCCTTTCAAAATATGTTTAAGGTTGTAATTTAATACATTAAAAAAGAATTACTGTTGTGGTGGGTTGATCCTGGCCAGCAGCCAAACATCCATCCAGCCTCTTGCTCACACCCATTTTCCATGGGGTGAGGAGAAAATAGAAGGAAGGCGAGAAGACTCATGGATAATGACAGCTTAATACAGATAGCAAAAGCTGTGCACACTAGAAAGGCAAAATAAGAAGTTTGTTTGCTCTTTTCTATTGGCAGGCAGATGTTCAGCCACCTCCTAGAGAGAAGGGCCTCAATTGCTTGGGAAGACAAATGCCATAACCACGAACATTCTCCCTTCTTCCTTATTTGCCTGAGTTTTCCCTGATGAGCATGACACCATGTGGTATGGAATATCAGTTTGGGTCAGCTGTGTTGCCCATGTCCCCTCCCAGCCTCTTTGCTCTGTGTTTTGGAGACGGAGGGAGAGAAAGCCTTGATGTGCAAGGTGTGGTAGTCACACCAGTCACGGTAGGAACTGTTTTGGTCACTAATACAAAGCACGGCAGCATATGAGCTGCCATGAAGAAAGCTAACTCCACCCCAGGCACACTCAGTAAAACTGCAGATATTTAACAACTCTGTACTCACTCAGCTGCTGAAGTTTATCTAAATTTGATGAAAGCTTTTGACATGACAGTTTTAAGGCTTTCAAGGCAGACTTTAATGCAATTATTTTTTTTCTCAAAAAATATATACAAATTTTCAGTTCAGCTTTTGTTCATTTGTTTACTGTATCAGTTTCTGTTGGTATACACCCCTCTACAAGACTAGACTTCAGCTCCAAGCATGTACTCCATGATGACATCCAAGCAATATATTCTGCATTTCCTTCTCACGTGTAAACGTGCAGACACACTTGAACTGCCCTTAAACCAACCATCATCAGTCTTGTTCACGGCAGAATCATTCTTTGCACTGTCTGTACTCTTCAACCTGCTTTTCGAGTGAGCTTTGCAAATTGTGTGGAATCCCTGATAGATACTACTTTGCAATTATACTGATCATAGATGCCTACCATAACCCACCCAAACAAGCCTATTTCCAGAAGCAATTTAATCTGTGATGGAAACCACTTGATTACTCAGAAGAAGAATGAATTCAGAAATTTCCCTCCCCACTCCCCATTATTGCCTATGTAATTGAAGATACTGGAAGACAGCCAATTAGGAGAAGTTCTGTGGATACTCTTCAAAAAATTAAGACCACTGAGAATACCTAAAAAGACTTTTTGGAACATAAGGTAGCATACAGATTATGTGTACATAAATTAATGTGGAACACGATGTTCATAGGTTACTCTCACATTGTATATATGCACGATCATTGCACAATTCCAAAATTTAAAATTCTTTTTCTCCCACCATATTCTAAAGAGATGCTAAATACACCTTTTAGGAAATACATTGCATATAATAATCATCATAATGACACTTCTTTCTAGAACAAATGTGCTCTGTAAACACTGCTAGCTCATCAATTAAGTTACTTACTCATACTAAATATGATAGATTTATATTCTCATTTTTTTTCTAGCATCTTCATTAGTGATCATTTCAAAAGAATAATGCTATACCCAAATAGCTAAGAAGGAAAACAAACGCTATTGAAAAATCTCCCAGTGTTCAGCAGCTCACTCTGGTCTAGGTAAAATTTATTAAAATGCAAATCTCAAGCACATTAGTATTAATTTCAAAGTAACATCCCATAGAAGAAATATAAGTTTCAGTTTTGTGTAATAAAACACCACTTATAAATCTCAATTCTCAACATTAGCCAGCAGTGTTAAGAATAATAATTCAGCAACTCCTAAGACATTTATAAAAATTTTGGAACAAAAATAGCAGGCTAGATATTTATGTATTTTTACTCCAGAAACATCTTAACTGAGGAAAACTATGGGGAAGGGAGTGGGGAAAGGAGAATATCCTCTTCCTCTAAGAATTCAGCTACTGAAATCGAGAATTTATCTGACATTTTATCTTAAAAATGTTTCTTTTTTAGGAGCTTACTTACCACACATTTTTTTCCATGATTTAAGCTTAAAATCAGGACAGTTTAAATAAGCTGAAGTAGATGCATAAATTTAACTCTTTTGTTATCTAAGAGTATACAGCTTAAACCAAAAGTTTGATTACATTTGTGTAGGTGCATTTATCTTCTCTTTGAATTAACAAACTTTTTTTTTGTATGTGGTAATGAATACACTAAAATATTCTCAGTTAAATTTCAAACTAGAAATCACAAATCTAACCAGGCTTATTATAACTACAACTATGAAATACATATAATTTGTTGACTACAGATACACAGAAATTGCAACTACAGAAACAAAACCAGCTCTTTTCTTCAGTGTTGTATAAAATTATTTGAAACAAGAGCACGCTTAGTTCTGTGTGTCCTTGTGTCTGACCAAAGGCCATGGATTCCAACGTGAGATTCACTGGACCAAATGAATTTGTGCCATTTGCCTTAGGCTCCCTTCATAGTCAATGAGGAGAAACAAACACTTCTAAACTGCGCTTCATTTCACCCTAACGTAGGTACTTTAAACAGGTAAAAAGAGCTTATGGTAACTAACTCAGATGTGAATGCCTGCACTCCAGACCTTTAAAGGTAACTTCTGTACCTGGAAGCTTCTGACTTTTGCCTGCAGCAAAGTCTGCATAAAAGGTAGACTTCCTTGCCTGGACAGTGACAGCAGATTGTAGAGATCATATATATGTTCTTTATGACGGAGGACAGGGTGCAGATTTGGTGATTTTAAGGCCTGATTTAAGGGTATCAATCTCACCATCTATTTAACACAAGCTACATAATTTCACAAAGATTTTTCTGACTGCATAAATAATATAATAGAATTAGATTCTGGTTGCTACAGCGAAGAGTTTGGATATAAATAGGAGAATTCTGTTTTGTATATAACACACTGACAAGAGCTGTAGATGTGAAAGCTACCATTATTAAGTACACCGCTCAGCCACTAGCTATCAACATTTTTTATTTTACAAAAATACTTCATGTTCATTAACCTTTTTCCCAAGTAGACATAGATTTTATAGTTGTTTAGGTTCCTAAACAACCCATATTCTTCTGTAGCTCTGCAAGTTTCTGACAAGTTTGAAACATATTCTGAATTTAAAATCTGCCTATAGAATAAATGATTCCTACTTCTGTGCTGGTATATCATCCCTACTCTTCACATGAAAATCAGCACTGCTTTAAACCAAAGCTGGCTTAGATTTAGTCCCAGTCATGCAAAACTTATAAACTCCAGTAGTCTACATTCAAACTTAAGAATCTCACATCCGTGGAGGACTAAGTGTTTAAGTTTTGTCTTTAGGGATGAAGATGTAAATGCAATGCTTTTTAAGGCAAGGAAGCTCTGTAATTTGAAATATTGCTCAGTCTTGTGTATTTGAATTTTTGTTATGGAAGATAGCTAGCTTAGTAGATGAAAGAATTAAAGGAAAAGTGTTCTAAGTCTAATGAAAATATTTTATGAACTCTCAACCTCCCCTTCCCAATAAGTGTTTATGTAGAGTGTGCAGCAAGTTAAAAAAAGGACAAAAATAGTATGCAGTGATAAAAACTATAACAGCATCTGTTATTCAGCACTACTTTAATTCATGTAGTGTCACTGCCATTCAAAATAAGCAGTAAACAAAATATTTTCTTTGGATCATATAATTATATTTTATGCATATTTTAAAGGTTATTTACCTTTCACTTGTAAACATACTATATGTGATGTTAAATTTGAATTATTCCATAAAACTGAAGAATTACTAAAAAAGCATTAAGGTTTCAACATGAGAAAGGCAAGAATAATACTAAAAACCCAACACACAAAGGTACTTTTGGTATGAATCAAACAAACAAATCCAAATGACCTATGCCAGTAAGAATTAAAATAGAAACGCCATTTCCCTCATCAGATTATGCACAGCTTCATATTCTTTCATGCATGACTATGATACCAAAAGATCCAGCTGAAATGTATTTCAAATTTAGGAGACACGTTTTCTATAGGCAAGTACATAAAGTATTTGTAGGTGGCCGACATTGTTTTGTACTGTACTAACTACACAAACCACAGGATTTTTGAGTGGAACACAAAGTGTGGCATGCTTTCTACAGGTCCTGTGCACCCACCAGTGCTGTATTTCACTCAAAATTATTGTGCATTTTGGTAGCCATGGTGCAGAACCTTACGCCTGACTCTGCAGGACAATAATGGCAAAGAGATTGGACTGTTGAGAGACTAGTCAAGGGAAAAAGGTAATCTTCAGAACACAATCAAAAGCACATACGTTAGGTATATATTGCCATCTTTTGATTAGAGAGTCTAGCTTAGATTAGTTTTAAATAGTGAGGGCAAGCAAATCATATCCCATGTAATTAAGTGGACTATACCTACATCATTTATTTACCTGCTTTACATGTGTCTAAACCTGCCTGAGAACTGCCAGCTTTGAAGAGCAATTTCATAGAATCACAAAATGGTTTGGGTTGGAAGGGACCTCAAAGATCATCTAATGCCAACCCCCCTGCCATGGCAGGGACACCTCCCATTACAGGCCTTTGTGAAAAGTCCCTCCCCAGCCTTCATGTAGGCCCCCTTCAGATACTGAAAGACTGCAGTGAGGTCTCCCCAGAGTCTTCTCTTCTGCAGGCTGAACAAGCCCAACTCTCTCAGCCTGTCTTTGTAGGAGAGGTGTTCCAGCCCACTAATCATCTTTGTAGCCCTCCTCTGGACCCTCTCTTACCAGTCCATGTCCTTTGTGTGCTGGAGGGTCCAGAGCTGAATGCAGTACCCTAATAGACAGAAGCAATTAAAAAGATATGCACTAGTACACCTTTTAGAAACAGGTATTGGGAAATGTCTGTGTCCACTGTTAGCTAAAGACATTAGACATTTTGTGGAAAATAACCCTCAGGAGAAATGAAAAAAAGTAAAACACACTCAGCTCTAGATGACATTGTATAAGAAGAATCTTTAATTCTTTAAAGACCAACTTTCATCACTGGCCATAGATCAGTTTATTGTAATTATCACTGCATTACCTAATGACTTCTTATTTGGAAAAAAAAAAATCTTATTCTCACTGCATTTATTGCTTTTAAACAGTGGTAAGAAAAAAAAAAATTCCAAAGTAAACAAAGCCATGCATAACTGCTTTCTTTCATCTCCCCCCAAAACAAGAATAATGTTGTTTAAATAACTGCTCATTTTAAAAGACTGTATTTTTTTTAATAAATAGCTTTCAGTTTATTTCAGTTAAAAGAAATACCAGATGCTTATTAATGGTGCATTACTACAATATAAAACTAGGGGCAGTTTAACCGCATCACTTGATACAGTTGCTGTTACACAACGGGAGGAAAAATTTCTTGTAGAGTGACATGTTTTCTTATGTCACCGCTATTCTTCCTTTACAAAAGCTGTTACTTGGATGGGAAGGACAAGCGCCTGCCATATATTACTATGCAGTCCATTACAATGGGTTCATTCATATTTATAATACAATCTGTGATGTTGATGCAATCACTTTAGACTTCACCGTTATTTCAAAGAAATCCATAACTGAGAAAAAAGCAGGCTGTTGACAGGAGTTAATGTGGGTTTTACTCTGTTTACAATTGCTTTCTAATCTACTAAATGGCTGTGAAAATTGACGCACTGTTAGAAGTGCTTTTATACACTACTACAGATAACGGGCTGTTACACTGCAGTAATCTCTGTAATGCTAAATTGAATTTTTGACAGTGGTTTTTTTTGTTTTTCCAATTTGAATGTGACAAGGTAGGCTACTCAATTTATGGCAAGCTTAATTCCATCAATGCAAAGCATTTTTCCATCTTTATTAATTAAGATGCCTATTATTGCTAGAAAAAAAATAGAAATAAAATTTCTAACGATCACAATATGTACTGTCAGGAAAATCTCTTGGTGGCCAAAGCATGGACCAGAGTTGCTAAATTTTGCAATCAAATTTGTGATCTGTTGAAGCTATGCAAGCAAATCCTCAGCAGGCAAAATATAGTAGTACAGCTTGTAGAACTGCTCATCTTGCCATGAAGGGCAACAGATTCTGCTTAAACATCTGCTTAAACAAAATAAAATTAAGGATTAGATGATTTGCCAATAAATACCTTTCCAGTGGGATTTTAAGGAGACATATAAAGATAGTTTTTTAATTATATGACCAATGAAGTCACAATCATAAAGAAGTTCAAAGACATATACTTTACTACCCTAAAAAGGAAGTCAATTAAAAAAAAATAATTCTTTTAAGCTCCAGATTTCTCTGATAAAGAAGAAATACCAAGGCTGCTGTTGGTATGAAATAGAAGTACAGAAGACTTTGGTACTGTAGAAAAGGTGCACTAAAAAAATGTCCTGACAGTTTTCTGAGATGGCTGGTGTCTCATTAAAACCTGAACCTAAGGAATGCAAGACAAAATATTTATTTATGTTCATCAAGGAGCTGCTAATTTTCTATATGAATATTGCTTTCAAATTTTCAAATATCTAAAACATTCATTTAAAACTATATCAGAACAAAAAAGGAACTTATTCTAAAAGGTAGTTTTATAATTTGTGAAAGTTACGGAAAATCAGTAATCATGTTATTTGGGTCATTAACTCAGATTAAATTTAGCCTTCCTTAGCCTAGAGAGAGTGATATCTCCTTGAGTCACAAAGGAAGTGTCCCATTTGGAGTATCATAATATATTTACCACATAGCACTTCAAGATACAATTGAATGAGCTATTCCTAAATATGACTGAAAGGCTTCATAATGTTCAACTCAGTCCAAGCTAATGTACACATTGCATCCTTCAGATATTTCAAGAATCATGGGGGTTTTTTCTCCCTACAATTAAAGTTGAAATAAGATTTCTCACTTAGAAGTGTTCTGCTTATAAAAACATTTGAAAGAGCTCAACAATTACAGACATGCTAAGTTGTAATATAGTGGATCACAGGTTTCCAATAAACACAGCAGCCATGAAAGTCCCAGTTACCAAGATATGCTAACATTTAACTCGTGGCAAAAAAGTAGAAATTAAGTAATAAGAGAATTCTGCACAACCTAAGGGAAAAGAGATGGGGGAGGATGAACAACTGTGTGCCTGTAAAGATGACACGCATTTTGGATAGCAGGCATAATGAAAGTAGTAACAACTGAAGATGGAGATACTACTAGTATGGAAAACTATATGGGGTGTCAGGATTAGCTGGTCATTTAAATGCATCACAACTTGTAGCATGAATCTGGAAGGTTGGAATTCTTATTTAAATACAAAAGGGAGGATGACTTAGGATGACATAGAAAATGTTGCTTCTGTAAAAGCATAAGCATTTCTGCTCTAGCCGTCCAATGTGCATGTGACAGACCACACATACTTCCGTAGAACTGGATGTACAGAAACTCTACCTCACCACACACTAGAAAGAGACTCCTTACTAGTAAACTGCCTTAAGCCATAATAAACCCAGCTGACTTGCAATTTGTGGAAATTAAAATGACCTACTTTGAATAATGCACATAAACTATTTACTCATCGGGAGCAGAATTTGAATATATTTCACAAAAGTAGCCACAGACAATTAGAGAGATTAGACAGAGTATTTCACAAATATACCTATTATATATCACAGAAATAGAACAAGATTATAAATGAACTGCAGTTGCCAAGAAGTTTTGCATTTTGAGTTAACCTGTCAAAAAGAAAAGGGTCTTTTCCTGAAAAGCAGTCCCCCATAGCTGTAAGATCCTGCTTTTTCTAGAAGAAGTGGAAATACGGCAGTCAGGTAATTTGATGCTTCTTTTATTCCTTCTCCTGTATAGGCAAACTATACTTTTGCTGTCTATCCATACTAGAGCTTCATGTCTGTTGCTGTAATGATTCATTGCAAATAAATGCACCAAGTACTCTGTAATAGGAAGTAGATATGTAGATTTACTTTCACAGAAATGAACACTTACATTTTACCTATCCTCTAGATCTGTTACAGTTACGAATCATCTATAGAATATGAAACTGGAGATGGGTGTAGACAATCATGTCCCATTCCTCTTAAGAGTCTGTACAGGCACATTCACTGAGGAAAGGCTTGCTAATTAGACACAGGGAATAAGAAATCATAATTGGGACAGTTAAGCAATGGTAGGTGTATACAATTTTAAGGAATTTTAAAATATAGCTAAATTGAGAGGGCATCTTCTGAATCCTAAACCTGGGAAAGTACCTGCTCATGGCACCATGTCTACTTTGTACCACTAAGCAGAGGAATGACATTCTTATAATAGTGATGTTCCCATCTAGAAAAATGATGCAACAGATGAGAAGTCTCTGTAACGGTTCCATAAAGCTTTTCTTTAAGATTTTAACATTGACTTTGGTCAATCTATAAAAGCAATATTGTAATACTGTTATTTTTTGCAAGGCCTGATCAGATTTTAGAGAATGACAAAACATTTGGACAGTGACAGCCCAGTTCCGACGCTACATCTGCTGCATAAATAACTGCCACTTAGAATTTCAGCCACCAGCCAAAATTCTACCATCTATCCCTACCCTAGCACCTGTAATACACTATGGAAGCTCAAGTATTTTCCTTCTTTTAATGTACTATTTTTACTTGGCTGCATATTCCCTATATTTTTATTCTAACATGAAAATGTTAGTAAGAACATAAAGTGCACTACTAGCAAACCCATAACCTTATGCAACCAATCAGATTGGAACTGCAAACTAGTTTTGCAATGCTAGTTCATTTTGTAGCCAAAAATCTTCAACTGTTACATTACTAGTTTTTTGTGAAAATCTGAGCTTTGGTAGCCTGGCTTGATATCTGAATCTGCTTCACCTCTTAATAAATTACATTTCCTGAAATGCTATTCAATGAAAACATAAAGGAAATGACGATGTATGGGCAAATACAATTAAAATAACAGTAAGATTTCTGTATATAATATTTTTCTTTTTTAAAATGAAGGACATTTACAGTTTTGTCACTAGCATTGGGTAAAATGACTTTGTACAAAATGTTGTTTTAAAAATATATAAACCAACTTGCTTTGTAAGTACTTGTATCTCTGAATTCCTTCTTTAGTAGGATGGGGTCTTCTCAAAAGCATATTTTATACCAGTTAACTCAGTTCCTTAAAAGTATTATTTTTTGTTTTGGTTTCACTATTATCAAAATATCAGATGAAACCTGTCTTCAAAGTATAAAGCTTATCACTTAGCCTCTGTGACAGTCACCTTTTCCCCTATATATCTCGTTTGTACAAAATAGAAAAATAATTTAAATAAAACTTTTATAGCTTCTATTTTTTATAATCATGTTTTAAAGATACAAAAACATCAAGAAAAATCAATCACAA
>VZZY01025394.1:0-14516 GCA_013400335.1 Eurystomus gularis | reverse complement strand
TTCACCAGAGGGTGAAAGGTTTGTTGCTTATCCAAACAGGGTCCCTGCTTGGGGTAGAGGAAGAGAACACAGCCTGTCAATTGGTCCATCAGATGCTGATGTTCTCTCCCAATTTAACCATNTTCTTCTCTTCCAATTTAACCATCATTTTCTCCATCCTTTTATCCCCCAGATTACAAGGTTTCCCCCTATCCCTCAAGTGACATGTAGTATGATTTGGGTGGAGAGACAAGTGCTGTAGTCATATATGTTTAGCATGTTCTCCATAATCTCCATTAGCATATGCAGGGGTGTCAAATGGAATATACATTTCCCAGGTAAGGAGGCAAAGGGCAGCTATCAAATTTGTAAGCCTTTTCTCAGGAACAAAGAACTACTCAGGTTCCAGTTAACTCCTTGTCCTTGCTGACCAAATGCAGGGCTGTCCTGCTTCAGCAGGGCCCCCTCCCTCTCTGCATCCCGTGATAGCCAGGAAAATCTCCACTCCCGAAATGTTGCACTGGAGATAGCAAGGCCACTTTGAGCACAGAAGACCCTACCTCATTTTCCAAGTACGACAGTCTCATTTAGCTGATCTGTGCTTTGAGGTAGGCTTTATCCTGTGACACCTACAATAACAACTTGCTAGTTGTTAGGCAGGAACAATTTTTTTTTCTTTTCTTTTCTTTTTTTTTTTTTTAAATCAGGATTCACCCTTGTTTCTCTTTTCATGTGGGTCTGGCTCTTATTTAACCTGCACTGTGTTTTTCCCTTCTTTTTCCCCATGTGGTCAAACTGACTCATTCTGGTGTATGTTAATGCTGAGTTGAATTAGACACAAGTCATCCATTATTACTGATTTTTTTCTTCCTAATTCCTTTTGTGGCATCTATCTGTAAGAGTCATTTTGACACCTACAGAACAGCTGAAAAACATGCAGTAAAACGCAAGGAGATGCATTCTAAATAAAGTGGCTGATGTCTTACTTTATTGACACCAGCAGAAGGGTATTTAAGGAGTTGTAAAATGAAAGTAACAGGCTACACAAAGAAAAAGTATTTATTTACAATCTTCTAGATGATCAAATGGAAAAAAATTTTACTTTTACTAACATGTCTTCCTGTCTTTCAAAAATACCTTTAAAACTACTTTTCCTTTAAAAAAATCCATAAACATCCCATGGGAGTAGAAAAATCTCAATGTTAAAAAATATTAATTTTGCTGGTATAAATGAGAATATAAGTAGAAATCATACCCTTTGCTACAAATTCTGTGTGCTCTACTGAGCCAGACAATATCTAATACAAGCAGATTAGCCCTTCAGAAGTTTGAATTTGCATTTAAAATGCAAAACTGGGTTGAGTTTTAACATGCCTTGTTTTATCTTCATGACAAAACACTTCACCTTTCCTTAGATATGTCTTTGTTTATGTATTACTGTCTCTGTTTTTAGAATATTACAGTAATCATAGACTTTGCCAAAGATTTATTACAAAAAGCTTAGGTTCTTGTGAATTACAGTATATCACCAATAACACATTGTAGCAGTACTATTTTCTAATAAAATAGTATATGGTTTGAGAATTCTTTTAAAAAATATTTTTAAATTTCAGTGGTTCCCATTCACTTGAATCCAATGCTCATGTCACCCACCAATTGCAGGTTCTCCACTGTGTGTGAATTTTTTATTTCCATAGTCCATTGGAACTGTATGTCCCCACTCTGCACATATTTTCCCTTTCATTTGCTGTGATACAAATATGTGGCAACTCTTATTTTAGAACCATCTGGATAACTCAGAGGTCACTAATGATAGAATCATACTCAGGTTATTAGTAAAAAAAATACATAGATTTATTGCTCTGAAAACAAACAAAACCAATGGAAGTTGGACCATTACATATATTGTTTCCAGGACAAGCCAAGTCCCAGATATTGCATAAAAATGGTGCAAACCTACAAGTTCAATGAGATATGAAAGGTGAACAAAGTTCCTGCAACAGGAACAGGAACAGTTTCCTGAAAGAAACTGGATCAAGAGAGATAAGTGTGAAATGTGTGCTCTCACCTTCAGCAGAAGGGTATACTTGTGCTCCTGCTACATAATTTATCCACCACACTAGTCCCAAGATACTCCTTCTTTAGCTGCCCAGTTGTGAAGTGGTAACTTTGCATTAGCTTGCAATGTCAGCCAAAAAATTACACCAGTTTATGTCACCTGATTGCTGCAGAAACGTGGAGCAGAAGGCTTTATATGTAGGTGCTGCTAATTGCACATAAATCATTTATGCTGCTACTCTAAATTAGCCTGTATTCACTGTAAAGTTTTATGATTAAAATCAAAGTCTCCTGTCATTGCTTATTAGATTTTAATCATTTACATGTATACTTGGACCGAAACTTGTGCAAATACATTATTCAGAGAAAAGCAGCTTACTTCTATCTCCTCATTTCAGAGACTTGAATATTTCTCCTTTCTCTCCAGTTCACATTTATTTGTTGTTATATGCATTAACACATTGCCAGAACTTAGGAGTTGAAATGTCCATTAATCAAGAATTCTAATAGAACATTAAACTATGCATGCACTAAAGTGAAGACTTTGCAGCTAACTTGTTTATTACAATCTAAATTAAGTGAAATCCTAGCTACAGCTATACTCAGTTTCTTGTGAGAAGAAAGAAAGGAAGAGAAGGAAATAATAAAAAGGAGCCTCTGGTTCCTTGAGACTAAAAAGGCAGAACTGCTAGATCCCTGGAAGCCACTTATATTCTGTCCCTAACCACTGGAAAATTGGGCTTTCTTTCAAGAACCGACCATTCATAGATAATCACATTCCTATTCATATTACCTCATTTTGATTGCTATTTTGTGAGACATAGCTCCAGATCAGTTTTAGACCAGTTTCAAGCTTTATGTATGGTAGATAAAGCAAAACATGGAGACAGAATCTCTCAGTTATGTCAGGTTTCAATTTTCTGACACAAGGATTTTTAAAGGACAATATTTAACAAATAAATATTTGCTACCAATGATACACTTTATTTTCCCTCTGTTTACATAATCTTACTCACCCTTAATAGTAGTGTGCCTGATGCAGCACATGCTGGGGTCAACAATACCCTGAAACATCAAGGTAACAGGCCTCTTTAACTAAAGAGTGAAACCTATTCTACAATACAATGTCTCTTTTAACACAAACCACTTCCAAAGGGGATCTGAAGTTTTTGTCTGATGATTTGGGTAGGAGAGCGTTTGTATTTCACAATAACTCGGACCCATGGGGAATGTTAGCTACCATTGCTGCATAACCCTTTCCTCTTCCACTGTTTTTCCCCCAAACTCTTTGTGATGTGGACCAGGTGGGTTTTAGGAAATAGTGAATACTGTAACATTTAAAACTGCTTAAGCAGCTCAGGATAAGCATCCCTCATAATTTTGTTCTGCCAGATAATTAAAACTGAGTCTGTGAGCAGTGACTTTCTTGCTGAACGTTCATACTCGGTGTTAACTCTAGTTTATTAATCTATTGGTTTAGTAAGAGGGTGGCCGAGCCACATGGCCCCCCGCCCCCTCCCTCTGCTGCTGGTCGCAGACAAAGAAAAAGAAGGTTTAAAAATGCCTTTTTGAGTTGAGTTAAGGAAGGTTTAATATATACATATTTATATAAGAAAACAACATATAAAAAGCATTTTTTGCAGTTAACAAAGAAACCCAGCAGTAACAGTGATAAAGGAACAATACAAAAAGATTGATAACAGAGAATAGCGAGGGAGCGAGCTCACCCAGACACAGCCAAACGCACAATTGCCCGTGAACCGCCCCCCCACCGGAACTGGCCCCAGGGCATGACGTCAACATGGTGTAGAATAACCTGGCTCTGCTAAAATTAACTCTGTCCTGGCCAAACCAGGACAATTAAATAAAGTCTGCAGAAAGGATAGTGTGACTGGGATAGGAAGAGAGGACTCCAACACATTCGATTCACATGTGGTTATCCCCAAAGTGAAAATCTGTTATAGGGAATCACTATCCCATTTCCCAATAGTATAGCAAATGGTACTTGAATCAAGAAAGGAGACAAGCATCTTTTTCCCTACATCACTTCATTTCTTTTTTCTTTTGTCAAGTCTGTAAATCCAACTGGATGTAGACCAGACTTCCTATAAAAGCCCATAGAACTCCCATTTTGCTGTGACATACTCAGTTTAGAAGAGAGAGAGTGTGGCAGAACATATAGCAAAACTTTTTAGTGATCATACTTTTGGATGTCTATGACCACTGACTGCAAAACCACAAATCCATCACAATTCCTTTTTCCTGCCATACGGCAACATTTTGCCTTTTTCTAAAGCACATCTTCCATACTTGCATTTGCACACTGAAATGCTGTTTTCTGAAGACTGAATGTTATTCTTTAAGCTTTCGTTTAATGCTCCATTTTTAATGCTGTTTCAAAATGAATATTTTAAAATAAAAGATCAAGAGCTTTCAAAAATATTTTATTGCAGAGTCTGCTCTGTCTTGATTTGAAAGAAGAACGTAAATTAATTACTAAAAAGTGCAGACATATATCAATCCTTATTTTAGTCCGATCATAGCATAATATTTACTTTTTACTGGGAATTATGATCAATACCATCAGATTTTATTTGATTTCTCTGTTCTTGAATAATGGAGGTAGATTGAATTGGGAGGCACAAATGATCTTTCACAACCATCCTTAACCTTTTTTTTTCGCAACCAGAGTTGACTGAAACAACAGTTTTTTCCAGAAACTTTTTCTCACACTCCTTATCCTTCTGCAACTGGAGTGGCTTCTTCTGAGCTTCTTTGACCTGGCTGAACAACCCCAACACTCTCGGCCCTTCTTCATAGCAGAGGTGTTCCAGCCCTCTGATCGTTTTTGTGGCCCTGCTCTGGACATAATGCAACCAGTCTATATCTTTCCTGAGGACATATCATGCTGAGGACTCCAGAGCTGGGTACAGTACTCCAGTACAGCAGAGTAGAGTGGCAGAATCACCTCATCTGCTGGTTATGCTTCTTTTGACACAGCCCAGGATACAGTTGGCCTCCTGGGCTGCCAGCTCATATCATCCACCAGTATCCCTATAGTCTTTCTCAACAGGGCTACTCTCAATCCTTCATCCACCAACCTGTCTTGATAGTGAGGATTGCTCCGATGTAAGTGAAAGACCATGCGCTTCCTCTTGTTGAACCCCATGAGGTTCACACAGGCCCACTTCTCAAGCTTTTCCAGGTGCCTCTGAATGGCATCCCATCCATCAAGCATGTAAAACTGCACCCCTCAGCTGAGTATCATCTTCAAACTGGCTCAATTCCACTGTCTATGTCACTGATGAAGGTATTGAGCAGATTCAACACCTAACAATGGTACAGCAGGATATTTATATTCTGTACAGAAGTGTGTATTCAGTTGTTATCAGGAAACAGATGTTATTAGTTGTATGCCTCCTCACCTGTATGTGCAGTCTAGACCTACAAAACTTTGCTTTACTTAAATTATATGTCATAAAATCTTATCATAGAATAGTAGAATAGCCCAGGTTAGAAAGATCTTGAAATATCATCTGGTCCAACATATTGTGGGAAAGAGACCCCTGATAAGGTTATCTAGCACTATAATCAATTCCATCTCAAAAATCTGCAGCAATGGGGACTCTGCCACATCCCTTGGGAGGGTGTTCCAATAAATGATTGTTCTTACCATAAAAAATTTCTTCAAGCACAACTTGTACCTGTTGACCCTTATCTTCTCCATGTGGCTTCTTGTGAAGAGAGAACCTCTATTTTCTTTGTAACTACCTTTTAAGTACTGGAGTACTGTGGTATACTAGAATATAGTCAACTCCAGTCACTATTTGTTGAAAGACTAAACCAAGAGTGATCTACCTAAATGTTTTATGTATGATTTCGAGTGTAACTACTTCTGTTATGAAATGCATTACTCTCTATTTACTGATCTTTTTAGTTATGATTTTTATTAAAATAGCCCTTAAAGGAATATTAGAACTTGAATAATAATACAAAAACATGTAAAAATTATATATATTATATATGACATATATATTATATATGACATTATATATGACATATATTATATATGACATCTAAATCAATAAAATATTAGTTTTATTTTGGAAGTTCATTATTTAAAAGACTGTAGTAAAAATATTTAGTCATTGAGGTATTGTTTGCTGCCACCAAAATAAAAATAAACATTCATGTAGGTTTTTTTAGCCAGCCAAGTGCCACACTACAAATAAGCCTGTTTGTATCTACCTAGGCAAACAATGTTGGTAGTCTGGTCTATATAGACAGGAATTATTTAGAGAGGTTGACATGGTAGAAGAATATTGAATAAAATAATAGAAAACCAGTGTTCTTAGACCTAATACAGGAAGAATATTTTTAATTTTTTATCATTAAAGCTCTAAATATCAGATAATTAATCACTATCGTCAGCTGCATGATACCTAAGTTTTAGCAATCTCTAATAATTTCTAAAGGTCACTTTGATGATTTCTGAGATTTACTACTTTTTCTAGGATGAAAATGTAGGAATTATTGCCACAAGTAGTAGAGCTTAAAAGTCATTATATTTTTTGGTGCCTTCTTTAATAGTAGACCATTAGCTGGAAGTTACTTTTACTTTCTAGATTTAGCTAGTCAAGCATAAATTTGAGAATTTATGGTAAATTCAGAGCTATTTTAATCACTTTTGGTATCTACAAGAACCCCGAACTTCAGATATTTTTGTGGCATAATTAAAAAACAACAGCACTACTTCAGAGCTGCTGTCCTCTTTCTTATTTCTGTCTTTATATAGGATGTGTAAGCAAAAGTCTTCACTATCTAGTTTGATTATGCTTACTTCTGAAAACAAAATGTGAGTTAATAGCTGTTCTTTGGACTTTTAGTCTATCAAAATACCATGGCATACACAAATACTGTGCCATTAGCATTTGTCATTTCAAATGAAAGATACCTCTAAAACAGTTTCCTAATATCTTGAAGCAGATATAATCCAAAGGAAATAATATAAAATAGTTCACAAAGACTTTTACTGTCACACTACCAATTCTTACGAAGAGTGGTATGCTACTGTGTTAATATGGCAGGATTACGGAATATTGAACTGAAATACAATAATCTCAAATACTGCTTTTCATTATTAGGGAGATCTGTGAACCTTGACTCAATATGAAAATCCTGTTTGTGTGGTTGTTATTCAGTAGATGTTCTTGTGCCTCATATACTGATATTATACTAATATAGCAATAATTAGGTCAAGACAGTAAAGCACATGCAAAATCCAGTTATTTTGTAAACATCGTAGTGTGCTAACTGAGAACTGCTATGTTTTGGGTTTGTGAACACAAAACTATTGCATGGTACAAGAAAGAAGAGAGTTTCTTTGGTATCGCTTGAAAGTTGAGTATCATTAAAAACTAAATCATTTTTTAAAAGCAGGGAAATAACAAAGCAAGAAAAAGAACTAAAAAAATGTTATTTCAGGGAGTGATACTGTGTGGTGGTTTATTTTTCTTATTCAAGAATATTGTGCATAAAAAGTGGAGTCTAAGATTTTTTTCTTGTTTATCCCTTTGAGTGTTTATTAGGCTCAGTCTAAACCTTCCACTGAAACTCAACATAGCCACCAATAAAGTTATTCCTTCTTGAAAAAGGCATCACAACAGGAAAAGTTGTGTATAGATGATCTGTAGGGAGGGAAAAGGAAGGGAAATAAGAAGAAAAAGGTAAGAAATCCCCCAAACAAAAAGGGAAAAATACCTGAATTTATTCACATTTTTTCACATCTTATTTCCTCGAAAGTATAGTAAAACTACAGTACAAGAGGGCTGGCTGTTGTAAGAGCATTACACAAAAGTTAATGTAATTGGAATTCAGCTTCAGTTCTGCTACACCTCCCACATGGCTTTTGGAAGGTCTGGTGTGCACATTATTCAAACATGGAGGTGGCAGCTGCAGCTTTTCTGTTGTAGCTAGAATACTTGAACTATGCACCTGAGTCCAATCTTTACTGCCATAAAATCTCACAACAAATGTCAGGACCCAGTAAACTATGATAAAAAAGGGAAATAAGATATTAAGATTGTGGAGGAAAGGAGATGGTAAACTATATTGTTGAGAAAAGGGTAGGTCCAGGCAACAAGCTGAAACAGTAGTAGAGATCGATAGCAAAGAGCTGAACCATGAGACCAAAGGAAGAATTTTAGGTACCAGTGGACCTTGGATCAAGCCCTTTACCTGTTTCTGCGAAAAAGAACCTTAAAGTAGTAGAAGTTTTTAATTTCTTGTTCTTCCAGCAAGACCTTTTGGGTGGGGATGTACAGGCTGAAGTGCTTGGCTGAGCAGGTGCAAAAGCAGTGTGATTCTTTCCATCCTGGGAAAGGGTGAGACTCACACACACCAAGGTCAAAGATGGTTGCAGAATTCTTATTATTTTCATGGCCAAGTTTTAAGATGTTGTTAAGCATTTACAGAAGAAAGTGTGTGTGCTCTTTGGAGAAAGGATAGCATTTTATCTGAGTTGAGATTGAAAAATTATAAATTTGGCAGTGGGAAACAGCTTTTCTCTCACACAAGTGTATGAAAAAATACGCACCTAGTCACTGTATCAGGAGTTCTTATTCTTACATTAATGATAGCATAATACCTAAGTCACAGGGGAAGATTCTACCTCAAAGTAAAAAGTTTTTCTGCACAGGAAATGAGCTATTCTACGGTACTCTGTATCATGTACGTTGAGGAGAGGAATGAGTGGCCAGATATTCCAGGTAACAATAACAAATGAAGGTTATGAAAACAACAATAGTGAGTATGAAAATTTAACAAACAAACAGAAGACAATGGTAAAAAGCAAGCCTTTAACCTGATGCTAACTTTACCAAAGGAAGGTGCTTGAAAAAAATGAGAAGTGTAACACAGTAATTTGCTTTCAAGCAAATATCTCCCAGATCAGAAGAGAGCAATCTGTCTAGCGTGAATAAAACAGTGTGAGATTACAAGTCAGTTACACAAATGCAACATAATGTCCTGACATGGTACAGGAAGATAAAAGTGAGTCTATGTGTTTCAACTGCACACTGGTTTTTGTGTGTATGTATGTATATAAATGACATTTTTCCAGAAGGACCCAGTAACTAGAGCTGGATCTAAGCAGCAAAGGCTTTTATGTAACTGCTTCAACTGCAACGACTGCTGAAGAAAAAACATGCAGACTTTGGTGTACATAATGGAACAGAGGAGATAACTTTACTAATGTTTTGTGCTTTTCAGGAGCATGAGAAAAGAATCTAAGCACCTTTTTTAATGCAGGAAAAAGCTATACAAAAGAGCAGTGATGACTCAGGGGACTTGTATGAGTACTTCCTATAGGCTGAAGTATATGCCTTGAGAATACTTGTCAGGGAAAAAGATGGAAAAATCTCCTTATACCGTGTGTCTATGAGACTGCATTATAAACAAAAAATATCATAGGATGAGTTCTTAAGGACTATGATACAAATCATAAATGGCAAGTGCCTCTGTGTAGAATTTTATGTAAATATTTGTTTTGGTTTAGTAAAAATTCAGACAAAATTGGCATACTTGTTAGAGATTGCAATGTTTAGATTTTAAGTATGGACTGTGTGTTTGCCCTTTTGTCACTGTTGTAGTATGTTTTGTTCCTCTGTCCCTTACCACATATTGAATGGACTGTTTTGAACTTCACTGAATAAGAGGTTTCATGAGTGTTGAAGTTTATTTCTAAATGCATCCAGTAATAAAGAAGGTAGGTTTTAGTGAGGATGAAGCATTGGAACATGGGTTGTGCTTTCCTTGGAATGAGGAACAGAACCATCTCAACACTGAGACATAACATAATATCCAAAATCCCTTCCATTTTAATTTCTCTGTATCAATTACCTGGTCTACTTGACAAAGTTTAATTTTCAGTTTCTGTAGCATTCACCTGTGTAAGATACATGCACAATCATGTGTAGAAATAATTTGTTCACACTTATACCTTAATGTGTAAACTGAATAGACAAGTTACACCTGGACTGCTTTTAGGATTTCATGTCAGTGTTTTTACTTCAGTATTTTCACTTCAAATTTTTCAATATGCTCTCTGCACATAGAATTAAGAATTTCACAGATGAGAACTTCTGGGTATTTACTGATGACCACATGGTACATGGTACAGAATATATTGAATATATCTGGCAAATGTTTCTAGTTGTGTGTTGATTATTCTGCTTATAACTACCTTCATCCCCAATTAAACTTTTGTTCTGTGACTATAGATTGATTTTAATCAACCTAATCAAACACTATCACACACTAATTGTTCATTATGATTGCAAAGTATCTTTACAACATCAGACTTTCAACTTCTATGATTTTCAACTTTGTCTTAATTGCCAATTAATTAAATTAATTGTGGATTAAGTTACTCTGGCTAAGATGATGATTTACAGATTTACTATTCTTTCAATAAGAAAGTCATTAGCATTCATTAGATAAGCCTCCTGGTTTCTCTGCAGTACGACATTGATAGATGAGTGCATATCATGAGTTCTCTGAGCACAAACAAAATGAAGCATCTAGTGGATACCTAACTACTTTTAAGGTGCAGTACATGATCAGAACACATTCTTTTAAAGACTTAGACATGGATGAGATAGTTCTGCGGTGACAATGTTTTTTAATTCCACTCCATTTCTGGTTTATGTGAGATCTGATTTTCTATACTAAGAATTTATCTTGTTACATTTGAGATCTTTTTTTTGTTATTTATTAAAGGAACACACTTGCAAGCTTAATTTTGTTATTTCTTAAGGGAACATTATTATTGACTGCAATGAACAGCTTTGATCAGTTTAGCAACAGCATATTTCATTGCAGTTGGAAGAAGCCCACAGACTTGAAGCAATATTCAGTATAAACTCTGTTATCTAGAACAGGAGCAACAACACTGAAATGGTCTTCGCATTTCCCTGTTGCTGCTGTGCATAAAATGTCATGAAGGATAAACAATGATGTCCAAATCACAGGTGACTGCATCTAATGCAGTTATATGAGGATTTGTAATGAATGAACTATGGTATTATTGAAAACCATGGTTTCAACTGGAGCCAAAGTCTAAGAGAGGCTAAAACTGTATTGGTATTACAGAAATGAGAGATGAATGTTTCTCCCACACAAAGCAGTGAGAAAAATTAGTTATGTGAAAAGAGACAAGGTTGGGGTGTGGATTGAACTCAGCAACATTGTGAGGTTATACAGTGACTGTTCTCTCAAGGGAAAACAGTATGTTTTGACTCTACTCCAGCATTATTCTGAGGTGTTCTCACAGGAAGAGTGTTTTCTGGCTTTCAATGTTATAAGTAAATACACAACTTACTACTCAGGTGTTGTAAGCTGGCTGTTCAGAGATGTTAGAGGTGTGTACTATTGTCTTTACAATAGCAGTAGACTCTCTACCCAAATTAGAATCAAATTGTTAATAGATTTTAGATAATGTGAAGCTGTTCTTTAGATGCTGCCCAAGCACAAGCTTTGCACAATACTTTCATCTGTAAATCTGATTATGTGGAAACCATCTTTTGCCCTGACAATGTTAGTCATATTTACAGTCACCTGTGTTTTGAGGAAACACAGATAGGGAGTATGGGCGTCTGCATAACTGTAGCTGATACAAATAAGAATTTGGTGGAAATTTTCAGCTTCCACCAGTTTAACTCTGTGAACCAAGGCTTCAAAACTTATTCTTCTGGGATTCCCCTACTGTTTTAACAGCCTTGTGAAACAATGAAATAGTCTCCTGATAGCCATTGAGCATCTACATTTAATTTTTGGTTCTTAGGGGGGAAAAAAAAATTCCTTCCAAGATAAAAAAGCACAGGATGCTGATAGGCAAGCATATATCCAAACTTCAGGCATGTGTATATCAGATGTTGCTAGTGGTCTCTCCTTAAAAGCACAAGGCTCAGTACTGTTTAATATACCTACGTCTTTTGAAGATCTGTGCTCTGATTTTTCAAGTTGTGTGTATTTTTAGCCACTTTGTGGCTTTCCCTAGTAAACACTTCTACAAATCATCTCCTGAAGCAGAACAAACTGCTTGTGATGTATGCTGCAAAACCCAGTGTTAAGTCATTTGTCAAGGCTCTCAAAGAAGCCCTGTAGCAGAACTGCCACAAGACATTGCTCAGCTACTTCAGCTAAAGAATCATTCTTTCTCCTTGTTTTCCCCATGAGACTGAAGAGGTGTTTGCCACATTCACTCATAAACTCTGGGTTATTCAACAAGTTAACCCAAAGCATATAGATAATATCCTCCTGGAGTCATCAATTCTGATGTATTCTTAAAGCAAGACAGCTGTATTAAACTAAATGAGAAAAGGGCCCAGTGATAACTGGTCTGTGTGTTTAAAGACTCTGTGATAATCTTGAAAATCAAGATAGATAGCAATGCTTTTCAGCTTTCAAGTCATTAATTTTCAAAATTCTGGGGGCTTTGATCCCTTAATTATTAAGTTTGAACACACACACGCACGCATACCTAAATTATCTTACAAAGAGATGGATGGGGAGTACTTTATGATTCTGCTTTGATATAAATGTGCCTGAAATCTAAAATTTCTCATGTCTTACCAGGGACCATGGCCAAAAATACAGTAAGCTACTGGGAAAGTACTAAATATAAGATTTTGGTTAGCACTGAAAGTGCTGCAATATGTATTTGTTATTTATACATATAAAAATGCACTTTTCCAAAAGCAATTAAACCTTTCCATAATCTTTCTTTCTTTAAATATTTATAAGAGTGAATATGTATCATTTCCAATTAACTTTGCTGGGTTACAACGTTTACAGAAAATTTTAATTGCAGCAATATCCACAGCAGTTTCATATACATATCACACTTTAATTTCAGAGTGCAATTTTCTGCCACTGTTATTTGTTGCATATTTAATTTTTTACCAGCTGCTTTTGAAAATGTTTCAGTCTATAAGTAATTGTTAGGTTCTTATATACACTCAGAAATCTATAGGTGTATCTTGAGAAGTATCTTGTATTCATAGGGCCAGGAAGATGATCAATGGACTGGAGCAACTCCCCTTTGATGGCAGGCTGAGAGAGTTGAGATTATTCAACCTGGAGAAGAAAAGCCTCCAGGGAGGCCATGTAGCATTCTTCCCGTACTTAAAGGGGGCCTACAGGAAAGATGGAGAGGCATCTTTAAGCAGGGAACATAGTGATAAGATGAGGATTAACAGTTTTTAAACTAAAAGACACTGGATTTACACTAGATTTGAGGAAGAAATTTTTTACAATGAGGGTAATGAGACAATGAAACAAATTGCCCAGAGAGGTGATAGAAGCCTGGTCCCTGGAACTGTTTAAGTTTGGCCAGGTTGGATAAGCTCTGAGCAACCTGGTCTAGTGGGAGGTGTGCCTGCCCATGACTGGACTGAGGGGGAGTGGAACTAGATTATAGAATGAATCACACAATCATTGAATGGTTTGTGTTGGAAGAGACCTTAAAGATCATCAAGACTTAGATAATGAGGAATGTGTGCTTCTGAAGATAAACTTATTTGCCAACTATCTGCTTAAAGTGGCATCTGTGCTGCTTCCTAGACAGGAATACATGTGTTCAGGTTAGTTAATAGTGAGCTAAGGGTGCAAAATACAACTATAGATTATACAGCACCACCCTGCTCTAGTGAGGAAGAATTTTTCTCTGTAGATGATACACTGAGATGTCTGATTATTTCTGTTCATAAATATTTCAGTCGATGAAGGAACCCATATAAAAATAAGTTAAATTCTGTTATATTAAAGTCCTGCAGAAGGATTTGAATCACTGATATAAACACACGAGTTTCCACTTAAAGGAGCTCACCAATCCAATGAGGAGGAGCTCAACTACCGTTAATTCTTGTATTGATTCTTCTATATTGATTCTATTAAAGTTCTATTTAACTGACTCCCAGACTTAGGCAATCTTATTAGAGGACTAAAGAAACAGATTATGCTTGTTTTCAGTGATCATTTTCACTTTCTTAGATGCTCAGATTCCAAGAGAGTATTCAAATCAGACTTAAAATATAAAACTAGATCTAGTCTCGCAGACCTGAATTACTAACAAATTTTAAATAGTAAAGTGATATGTCATTTGAAGATTTAAAAATAGAAAACCATGTTCTGGAATAATCATTTTCTAGACATTTTAAAACATATCCTGGAAAATGGCAGATGTTTTGTATCACGTTTTTCTCCCTTGAAAACAAAGGGATGAGACGTAGGTAGATAGAACAGACCCAGTTGGTACTGACCTCAAAAGATCATCTGACCCAACATTTCATGGGAAGCGGAGCTTGGATGAGATTATCTACCACTCTCAACAAGCGCATCTTGAAAATCTTCAGCAATGGGGACTCTACCATATCACTTGCGGAGGGTGTTCCAGCGAATGATTGTTCTTAGTGTAAAAA
>VZZY01025393.1:65456-80013 GCA_013400335.1 Eurystomus gularis | reverse complement strand
GTTTAAAAAAAAAAAAAAGTTACCAGATTTCACATAAAGCCTGTTGATGTAGATACCTGCCTGCCTCACTGTCTTTAGAGTGGATCAGCTACTGCTTGTCTTCTCACAGCCACCATAAGGGTAACTAATTCCTTCTGATTTGATAGAAATGTATCTGTTGCCTGCAGCTTGTTCTGAAACATCTGTACTACCAAATGATCTGGTTTTGGATTAAGGACCTAAAAGGCAGCAGTGATTAAATCCTATTTACCAGGGCCCACATACAGAGATACAAGATGAACTTTGGCCATTCTTCTGCCCATTCCCCCCCCTCCCTCGAGAAACAGGTGTGAGAATAGGTACCATCTTGTTTCATGTTTGTAGACGGACAAGTGGAGGGACAACCTCAAGATCAGTGCAACTTTACATAGTAAAAATATCTTCTCCCCCCCAGCCTCCTTCAATTAAGGAAGGACTATCTGGGCCCATTCTGCTAATGATTTCTAGGAAAATGAAGTTTGATGATTCCTAGAACTAACTCAGATTTCCTCCCTTTTAAAAAAAACCAAAACCAAAACCTTAGCTTTCCACCAAGCTTCTCTTTGTAAAGCAGAAAGAGCAATATCCACCTTTCTCAAGCTTTGTGAAGATGAGAGGCAGCAACTTTTAAAGATATTTTACTACTTTTAAAACCAAGTGTGATTTTAACATTGAAACTTTTTATGAGACAAAGTAAAATATAAAGGCATATTATACTCAAAGTTCAGGTATGAAACCGTTCAAACCTTATTGTTTGAAATTAAACCTAACAGTAAACATGGATCATAATGTCAGCAAGTTTTTATTCATTAAACTAAAACATTTTTTTAAAAAATGCTAGCAACATTACAAAGGCAATGAACATTACTAGAGAAGTTTTCCACTTCATATTTTCACTACTTCAGTTTTCTTCCCAATCCTGCCCTTCCTATATTTTTTTCTATAAGCAAATAACAGAATGGCCTCTTTCTCTTCTCCACTGAAATGCTACAGAGACTGTGGTCAAAGAGATACCCTTTTAAAATTTCCTTAATTCCTATACTCTCTAATCAAACAAACTGGCTGCCCAATAGGGCTATGAGAAGAGGAATGCTCAAATCTGGTCCCTCAATTTTCAAGTTGAACACAAATCTTTCTTTACTTACAAATGATGGAATAACATAGCATTAACAGAATCACAAGTAAGATCCACAGTTACACTCTCCTAAAGTTCCAGAGTCTGTGGCCTCTACAATTTGACTAAACACAGATTAGGACCTTTATAAGCATTCCTATATGATTTAGTAACAATTGTATGCTTTCAGACATTGTCTGCAAAAGACTCAGACATCAAACTGGAATTCTCTCAAGTTGTCTGGGTCAAATATTGCTGATGTCTAGTCAAAACCAGGTCAGTCCTCTAAAGGGAGATAACAAGATTAAGAAAAATGTACTCAGGAAGAAATAGTCGCTACCTGATACACAGTATTCATGCCAGTGAATACCAGAATTCAAACAAATGTTTCAGCGTAATGATGAGGCTGTGTATGCCATCCCTCATAACAGAGAAAATTTCAGGATCTTAATTATTTAAGCCACTAAACCAAAAAAAATAAAACCCCTTAAAAACCAAACAATGGAATTGCAAACCATGCATTCAATAGAGTATTAACCCTTTCCAGATTCTCTCTCACACAATCTTAGCCATGCATATGGGATTAAACACCAGCTGCCTAACACTGTTTCTGCTAGCATCAGCTGGAGAGGCGTTTCCTGTGATTATGCCCAATACTGTTTTGGTGGGATGCCAAACATATGGCTTGGCCCAATAACGAGTTCATTTTAGATGTCTTTTGAGATCATTACTAAGGATATCTGCTGTTTATAAATATCTAGATATATGTAACTTACCTTTTTTCAGAATAACTCATTTTTCTTTTCCAAGAACATAAGACATAGACTAGACTAAGAAATGTCTGCATTTTTACATCCCATCATCTTTAATTATTTCATTCCCTGCAGCAAGAGACAAACTGTATCCCAAGCAATAGAAACTTAAATCTTGCCTTATACATGGAGATTTACTATAAGGGTATCTCCAACTTCGACATACATAACGTGTACGTTCATTTAAACAGTAGGCATACGCTGCAAATACAAGATGGGGGGTGGTGGTTTGTTTGGTTTTGCTTTAGCTTAATACAGGTCTCTCTGTGCCTCTCTCTTTTATGCTGTGCCATCAATAGAGGCTGAGAACAACCCCAGGGGGTTCACCTTACTACATTCTAGAAAAGTTTGTCTCTAAATGAAAATCAAGAGGAGTATGGAAGGTAAATATGGATGTATACGTCCAGAGGAAGTAAAGGGAGGATGAAAAACAATAGAGAGGAAAAAAACCACCTTTGAGCTAAAGACAGCTAAGTAACACATGTTGTACCTCACTGAGGACGGCTGAGAGGACATGGGATACACTTCAGTGAACATAACTGCTGAAATAATACATATATACTACATAATTGCATAACTGCTGTGGTAAGACCATGCTAGAGCATCTGTTCAGATGGTAGAAAGAAAGTCTCGATAACACATTCCTGTAGTGAACAGCATGCATATACAAGGATAAAGCTTCCAATGTTAACTACTGGCCACAGAGTTCTGACAGGTTCTTTGCAACTCAGCTTCAGGAGATAAAAGAACTGTTTAGAACAGTAGTTAAAGATTGACAATAGAATTTTAACAGAATAAGCAGCTTGAGGTTGCTGCACAGAGGTACAACTGGGTGACTACCTGTGAATGAAATTTTTACAATAATAAGCAACAAGCATAATAGGCTTACTATAGCAGAAAACCACTAATAAAAGCTTTTATCTTTCTTTTGAGCTCTAATGGGAAGGCGAGAACAGAAACACCCTGATTTCTCTGTGGTATGCAGTCTGCTTTAAAAATAACATTCTGTGCAGATTAAGTCAAACCTTTAAACATTCTATAACCTGGGATACCAAATAATCGTCATAGAATCACAGAATCATAGAATACCAGGTTGAAAGGGACCTCAAGGATCATTTGGTGCACCCTTTCTTGGTAAAAGAACAGCCTAGGCAAGATGGCTAAGCATCCTGTCTAGCTGAATCTTAAATGTGTCTGATACTGGGGACTCAAACATTTCCCTAAGGAAATTATACCAATGGCTGATTATTCTTGTGAGAAATTTTCCTCTTATGTCCAAGGATTACTTGTACCTATTACCCCTTATCTTTTTCCATGTGACTCCTTATGAAAAGGAAGTCTCCATCTCCTTTGTAGCCACCCTTTAATTACTGATATATGGTGATAAAGTCTCCCCCAAGACGTCGTTTCTCAAGACTGAACAAATCCACCTCTCTGAGCCTTTCCTCACACGGCAGCTTCCCAGTCCTTTGGTCATCTTTGTGGCCCTTCTCTGGACTCTCTCCAGCCTTGGGTCAGTATTCAGGTGCACCCTGACAAGCTACTTTATCTCTGCTGGTTATAACCTTGTTGATGCAACCAGCAGCCTGTTGGATTGCTTTGCTACTGCAGCACACTGTTCACTCATATGGAGCTTGTTGTCCACCAGGACCCACAGGTCCCTTTCAGGAGAGCTGCTCCCCAGCCGGGAAGATCCCAGCCTGTGCTGCACTCCTGGATTATGTTTTCCAAGGTGCATGACCTTACACGTGTCCTTGCAGAACTTCACAAGGTTCTTGTTAGCCCACTCTTCCAGCCTATCCAGGTCTTCCTGCATGGTGGCTCTCCTTCCAAAATGTCCTCTTGTCCACGCAGTTGGTATCATTGGCAAGCTTCACCAAGGTACACTTGATCCCATCATCCAGATCATTTGCAAAGATATTAAACAGCACTGGGCTCAAGATCAAACCCTGGGGACCCCACCTGGGACAGGCTGCCAGTTTGGAAAGGAGCTATTTACCATCACCCTCTGGATGCGGCCTGTCAGCCAGTTCCCCACGTACCGCACAGACCGCTTGTCTAGACCGTAAAGCATCAGTTTCTCTAGGAGGAGGCTGTGAGGAACCATATCAAAAGCCTTGGAGAAATCCAGATAGACAATGTCTGCCACTTGTCCCACACAGGTTCCTTTGTTGTAGAAGGCGATCAGGTTTGCCAAGCACAATTTGCCCTTTGGGAATCCATGCTGGCTTTTCCCAGACATGTGCTTTGACTTGTGGTAGTTCCCAGGAGGATTTGTTCCATAACTTTCCCAGGGACTGAAGTAAGACTGATGGACCTATAATCTCCTGGATCCTCATTTAAGCCCCTGTTGATGGGGGTGACTCTAGCCTTTTTCCAGTCTTCTGGGACATTCTCCAATCTCCACAACTTCTCAAAGATTAAGGAGAGAAGCCTCAGTGTGATGTCGGCCAGCTCTCGAAATGTCCTTGGGTGTTATAGAGAAGTACCACATAAAGCCTAGAGTCCAATTCCTTCAGAACAGTTAGGCACACTCCCTGACTTTTTTCTCTCCAAAACCAGGTGTGATTTTGGATAGAAAACCATCAATGCGAAAACATTTCTGAAGACCTGTGCCTGAATCACGCAGGAAGATTCAAGCTTCCCTTATGGTAGGCACCTGAAAGGGATTTAGTCTCTAAACACCGAGCCTAGTGGCATTTGAGACCCTTTGTAATCTCAAAGATATTTGCATGGACCAGTAGATGTGACATAGGTCCTGTGAAACGTCCACATCCTCTGAAACAGTAGCTGGACACAAGGTGTATCTGTGAGGTTTTTAAATTGGCAACAGGTGTGCGTTCAAGCACCTGAATGACCAGATTTACAGACAATTAAACAAATGCCTTGAACACTGGATTATCTTTCAGTTCTAAAAAATTGTGTGCTTATTATCTGCTCCATTTTTATCTTTTATAATTAACTCTGATTTCCTTCAAAATATGGTTTCAGTAGACCTCAAGGTTGCAACTGAATCATTTTGAATCCGAAGCATCTCCCCCAAATGCTTTTGAAGCAAGCACAAATCATCCCAATGGGGAAAAACAAACTATTTTAGCATTTAAGAAGGATGTCAAATACAATAGAACAAAAGACTAAGCCAGGCGCATTAATTCTTAAGACATTGTTACTCAAGTCACAAATGACTGTACAGGTACAATTGCTCTCCTATTTCTCATTAACCCATCCTGTAAGATTCCTGAAATAACTTTGAGAAAGCATTTTAAACAAGGTAGAGAGAAAATTTAAAAGTATTACAGTAAAATCTAGAAAATAGTTTTTCAGAGGCATTAGAACCATCCATTATGTATCAGATGACATTATTTTTAAGACTACTGCATTCATAAGAGACAATAAAGAGGACATCTAATGTGAGCATCCCTGAAGCATGAAGCTTTCTCCCACACCTACGGTGTGGCCACAGCTAGCACACCTCGGTACAAACATGGGAGTATTAGTAGCTTTAGGAACCCAAAGCTGCAAACATTCTATAATACCTCTAGTCAACCACATCATTGCATACATATGTATGGTATCACAAGTGATTTTTACTAACTGATCTGAAAAGAAAACAGTCTTCTGCGTATGTGGACAAGTTCAATATCACTGGAATAACTCTTACAGACTGGGAAAATATATTTCTGAGATTCATTTGACAGTAGCCATGTTAACTATGGGAGAATGTCTTTTTGAAATTGTAATACTGATGGGATGAATGGTGTTGCTATTAACATCACCAAAAACAGAGTCAAAGATTCATTAACTAGTGAAATAACCCTGTCTCTGGTACTTTATGATATTACTATTTTATAGTCTGCTGAGTTCATCATCAAAAACTATATCCAAGTGTATTGCATAAGTTTAAGTGTTAGCTGTATTCAGCAACATTTGGGTTTATTGTATTTATTTGTCACATTAATTTTTGTAATGTTTTCTGACAAATGTCCTTACCCTTTTCCTACCATTCATTACCTTGTTTGAAATCTGTCATAGTTTTTGAGTAGAGAAGGAGTCAGAAAGTCAAGACAGAGTTTGAGGAAAATTCTATAGTTAGAACATCCATGAACACTCAAGAAAATTGAGATTATTTAAGTAGGGCAGTGCTCCTGACAAACATCAGTGAAAACTCTCATCAGGACATTACAATCATGTGCACACTCCATTGCAAAGATATAGCAAATAACTTTCCAATAATACACAGCAATTGGAAACCAAAAGCCGTGCATTTTATTCTTTTAAAAAAGTGTTTTCATTCTAAATATTCTACAATGATGCTAATAAGATGTCACAGATAAATGCAGCAGCCTAGTAACTAATATTTAGGGGATACTCAAGTCCTGTATCAATACATCAAATACACAGTTAAACTTTGATGAGTTTAAGTAGATTTTGGCACTATGCTCTTCCTCAGTCTTCCTAACATTACTCCTAACAGTCTCCATCAGCATTTCTTACCAATCTGGCAGTACCAAACTGCCAAACACTCTTAGTTCCCACTAACTCCTAACTCCCAGAGAAACATCATGATTTAAGAACACAGAACTTTCATGCTTTTTAACAAAAATCTCTAGGAACACAAAATGACTGAGACAACTCTCCCCAAATGGTAAGGCACACACAAAACAGACATCTACACAACATAAAACAGACAAATCCTACTGATTTTGTTTTTTGACCACACCAGCATTTTGAAAGGATACTGGTTACTGGATAGCTTATTCCTGCTTTCTGCATAAAACAGCTAAAAAGAAATCCTGATGTGTCTTCTCTTAAAAAAAAAAAAAAAAAAGACTTCTAGCTAGCCTTCTAAGTCAGATGACTTCATGATCATCTCTGCCAATGACCAATGTCTTCTATAAGACAACTATTTCTTTGCTAGCACTATGCTACCCCTCAGTCTTTCTAACATTCCTCCTGAAAGTCTCTGTCAGCTGACTTAAATACATTTCCAAAGGTGCAACCACATGAATGAACCACTCACAGTCTAGCAGCCTTCTCTTACTGGATCGATATCATGACACCCTGAAGGTTCAGTCCAGACCAAGGATTAAAAAAGTGAAAGTCTGTATTTACTATCAGAAAAGCAAACAGAAGTGCATTTGAAATAGAGCCGGCTGTTTGACCTAATGTGATCAAATACTGAAGTGCAGGGAAGAGATATAGATTCCAAAAATCAACCTAGCAAGACAAGCTTGTCCAGTTGAGGAAGACCTGAAAGGAAAGTCCAAACCACCATGGCCTTCCAGGTACTTTTGAGGGTGCCTCCCTCTTCAGACCTTCCCCCTACTTCCTAGAGGCAATACTACCTCCTCCCCTGCAAAGAAAGTTGTAAAGAAACCCAAGACTGCAACAGACATCCCAGGTGCTGTACCAAGGCAGACAACTGTCCACTTTTGGTTTGCCTTAAATATAAAATTATACTTATCTGCTATTTAACATTGGTAGGAGGTAGGGAAAAAAATGGCCAAAGTCTCAGCATAAAAAAATGTATGAAAAAAAAATAATACAAGGAGCACCAAGTACACCCCTGTAGCCTGAAAACATACATACTTTCTTTTAAGGTAAGCCCTTTTACCAAAAAAAAGAAAAGTTAATTAAAAATACAGATTAAAAATACATATTATTAAGGACAGAGTCTCTTGTCTTCTCTTCAGAGCTCACATGCCACACAGGCACTTGAAACACCGCATCAGCTATTTGATGACCAGCAAGTAACAGCTTCCTAATTGATAATTTATTACTATTACAGTTTAGAATTAGAACTTCGAAAATATAATAACGTAGTGCTGCATTGCTGTAATATTACGATATGTGCAAACAAGAATCAAAACTAACAGCTGCTGTCCCCCCCTTCCTGGCTGACTGCCTATATAGTGTTGGCAATACGTGCAAGAGGATACTTTGAGAAAGACACCTGTATGGTTTCCTACAGTGAGGAAATCCCCAACCACCTTTTCACATAGCCTGTAAACATCAGAAATGCATGTTTATTCCATGAGAAAATGGGGAGGAAAACCAAAATAGAGGCATAATGTTACTATACTTGGCTGATATCATGAAAAGGAGAATAGCCCCATTATGTCTCTAGTAGTTTGAGGAGGTTAAAGCAGGATTTTTTCCAATTGCACAATTTTTCAAATGGTTACATTTCTGGAAACATAGTCATATTCTCTTGGAATGTATGTAAAATTTCCTAAAACATGTTCCAGAAAAACTGTACTGTGAGGTAAGAAATATGCACATATTTCTCAAGATTCTCCTATTTAACAATTAAAAGTCTTTGATCAAGTATCATGAGTATTGAGCACAGCAGATGTACAAAATGTTCAGATTTATAGAACCAACTTTTAAAGATTGCCCATAAACCAACATGTCACACTAACAAGAAAATTATATAACCAAGCACTTTATTTACATACAACCTCAGAACCAAAACAGCTCTATACCTTTTCCTGACACCTATATGATGTCGTGCTCAGCAATGAAAACTCAGGTAAAGGAGAAGCAAATCAGGGACAGGACATACGTGCTTATGGTGTTTGTCTCCACAAGCAACTGTTCTCTCCCTGTCCTGCAAAAGACAGAAGTGAGTGAGGGACTGGGTGGGTATTTGGCTGCTGACGGGTGTCAACCCACCACAAATAATAAATTTCTTGAAAGAAATAGAAGAGAGGACTTTCAGAGATACTCTTTAGTGTTCCCTCATCTTTCATGTACAGGACAAATTGTTCCCCCTTAGAGGAGCCCATAAGAATAATGCCTTCACATTTCTTGAACAAATTAATTAGAACCCAGTTTCCAAATACACACTCACTTAAGCAACTCACTTCAGCAGTCTTCATCAGTTTCAAAGGTGGAAACATTTATATCTGTATCAACCACTGCTTTGTTTTAAGAAATATTTGAATGTATGCAGGTAAGTTACTGCTGGACAAACTTATTCATTACTTATTCTCCCAACTTACTTGGAACCTGATTTACAACTGGAAAACTGAAATTTACTCCACAAATCACCTAATAAATGATTCTACCACAAATCCATCATTGCATGATCATCTACTGTTACTGTATAATCAGCTTATGATTAAGATTCAGGCCTGTAATATCAAATTCAGTTTATTTTTCAGGCCAAACTTTTAACATGCCTTTGGGCAACCAAGAGTAACAGACAGCTCAGAGTAAATACACGGCATACAACAAATGATGGGGAAGTCCAGGGAGGTATATAATCCGTATCCCTAAACTACGATCCTACAGTCAGTATATAATGAAAGGGGAGAGCTAGCAACTTTTTGCTCCCTAAAATACCAGTTAGTTAAAACATTCTCCACTTTCCTGTTAAAGATGTTCTTCTCTAACATCAACATGGTTTAAGAAGCCAGAAAAAGAACATAAGTTTTAATTCAAATCTCTGAGAGATGCACTCAGCTAGAGGTCAGCCACTAAACTCTAGTCCACATATTGATGTACTGAATAAACCAGAAAACACTAACTGCCCTTTCTGCAAGTACCAACTGGTTTTAAATGTCCAAGCAGTCCAGCATAGCCACTGTAGCCTAATTAAGTCTTTCTTGGTTTCTCCCTAGTCTAATGGATTTTCAATCAACTATACAAAGTTGTGTACGACTTCAAGAATATTCTATACCAAATGACTAGAATAACCTCAAGGAATACAGGAAATAGGGATCTTTCACACCACTGGCTGAGTGAGCACTGTTACCACAGAACCAGAGCATGATGCTACTTCTTACTTCAATTACATTTTTAGGTATCTGTGCAAAGCACCGGGGTGGGTTGACCCTGGCCAGCAGCCAAGCAGCCCCACAGCAGCTTGCTCACCTCCCATCACAGTGGTGTGGGGGAGACAATAGGAAGAATAAAAGTTAGAAAAATTACACGTTGAGATATAGACAAGTTAGCAGAGGAAAGAAAGGAAAAAACCTACCAGCAAAGGAAATCGCTCCCCACATCCCATAGGCTGACCAATGGCCCACCTCTCTGCAAATAACCTTGGAAGCTAAAAAAAACCTTTCTTTCCTCTTCCTCAGTTTTTACTTCTGAGCATGACAACACTCGGTATGGATTTCCCTTTGGCCAGCGTACGTTGGCTGTCCCAGCTGTATCCCCAAACAACCTCTTGCCCACTTCCAGCCTACTCACTGGGCAGGCAGGGTGGGTGTAGTGGGTCTGGCTGAGCTGGTTTTCCACATAGCAGCAGTGTTTTGTGCTGGGAGCTAGAAGGGTGTTGATAACACACCCGTGTTGTGACTACTGCTGAGCAGGGCTCACACAGTAACAAGGCTCTTCCAAACATTCTCCCCCACAGTAGGATGGGGTGGGCAAGATCTTGGGAGGGGACACAACCAGGACAGCTGACTTGAACTGACCAAAGGGATATTCCATACCATATGACGTCAGCTCAGCTATAAAGCTAGGGAAAAGAAGGAGAGTGGGGAGCCGTTGTGTTGTCCTCCAGAGCAACCGCTACATGTCTTGGAGCCCTGCTTCCTAGGGGGTGGCCAAACATCGCCTGCTGATGGGAAGCAGAGAAAAAAATCTTTGTTTTTCTTTGATTCCATGCATGGATTTGCTTGGCTTTGCTTCTATTATTATTAAACTGCTTTTGTTTCTCATCTTATTTTCCTCCCCCATTCTTCTTTTGCTCTGCTGAGGACAGAGAGCGGAAAAAGGGGGGGTGATAGAGGGGATTGGTGGGCACCTGGGGCTCAGCCAAGGTTACAGTGGAGAAGAGAAAGACTTGATGCTAGGCAAGCACAGCTCAGCAACAGCCAAAACACTGGCTGTTTTAGCCACAAACCTAAAGCACTACAGCTGTGATGAAAGTTAACTCCTAAACCCAGTACAAGAACATATTCACATTCTTTTGTGCAAAGAGGTGATCAAACTCCTCAGATAAAGATACAGAATGTGCTTGCAACAAGCATAAAAATTGATCATTTCTGTGATGTGATGAGGTGTTTAAAAAGCATGAACGGGTAAATACAGAATAACTATCACTTATAATGTAATAACAAGGAGATATAAGATAAAACCAAATAGTAGGGTATAAACAATACCAAAAGGAATGCCTTTCCTATGAAGAACATAATTAAATCTAGGAATTCATTGCCACAAGATGTCAAAAAGATTAGAAGTACTAGTGTGCTCAAAAAGTAATTAGATGAATTAATGGCAGTCAGATACCTGGGTAGTTACTGAACTCAGCAGCCTAGAGACAGATCATGAGCTGTTTAAATCACTGACTACTGAAAGGTAATATGAAAGCAAAGGTATCACTGTATTTGTTTTCCAGTATATTGCCCGAGCACCTGCCCTAGGCCACTACAAGAGAGGGAGACTAGACAAACACTTTGAAAGCAGAGCTACAGAGTAATGTGGCAACAGATTCTGAAGATTACAGTTTGGGATTTAGGAGTCTCAAGTCTTTAAATCTGTTTGTAGGTCCAACCGATGTTTTCTTAGTGCAGACATCAGCTATCAACTACACATTATAGGTCATTCATTAAACTGCTTTTAATTAGGTAAGTTTGTCCAAACTAGAGAGTAGATTTTGGTTTTTCTTCTTTCGCCAAACATTAAAGCATAATTTGCTTTCAAAAAAACGCATAGGCAACTAAGCACTACACAGCCACTTGCTCAATCCCCTCACCCAGTGAGACGGGGGACAAAAAAAGAGTTGGAAAAAAAAAAGAGTAAAACTTATGGGTTCAGATAAAGACAGTATAACAGAAAAGGAAGATATTAATAATAATGGTGATAATATAAATTATAATAGTAACAAAATAATTAGAATATACAAAACAAGCGATGCACAATGCAGTTGCTCACCACTCACCAACTGATGCTCAGTCACTTCCTAAGCAGTGGTCCTTGGCCAGCTTTCCCCCAGTTTATATACTGGGCATGGCATCAAAGAATCATAGAATGGTCTGGGTTGGAAGGGACCTCAAAGATCATCTAGTTCCATGCCCCCTGCCATGCCAGGGACACCTCCCACTAGACCAGGTTGCTTAAGGCCCCATATAGTACGGAACATTCTTTTGGCCAGTTTGGGTCGGCTGCCCTTGCTGTCTCCCTTCCAACTTCTTGTGCCTCTCCAACCTTCTTGGTGGCAGGGCATGAGAAGCTGGAAAATCTTTGACTTACTATAAAGACTGCTCAGCAACACCTGAAAACATCAGTGTATTATCACTAAATCCAAACTACAGCAGTGCACCAGCTACTAGGAAGAAAATTAACTCTGTCCCAGCTGAAACCAGGACAGTAGGCTGGAAAGCGCTCAACGCCAATTTCAACTATTGTTACTAAAAACAATTTACCAGGAAAACATTAAGCTGTTGTTTGGTGTACTGAGGATTTCCAGCAAATTTTGTAGGAGAGAAGAAAGAAATTTGTTCAGTACTTAAAACACTAATATGAGCTAGAATTAACCACACATTTAACAGCTTTCAAATAAACTTTACATTGTAACTGTCCAGCCAAAGACAACATAGGCCTTTTCTTCCTCCAGTCACCTCCCCACCCTAACAGCAGCTCCTACAAATATGTAAGCTAACAGGAATGAAACATGCAGGAAGAACATGGACCACCCTGAGCTCCATTCAGTATTTATAAAGGATAACCTTTTTCAGAGAAAGAGTTGTAGTTTAACAAGAACCTGCAGAAATACACACTGCTACTTTATGAACAACAAACTCTAAAAAACCCCAGTTTTTCAACTCTAAATATTCTTCCTGACAATAGAATTAAGACCACACTTACTAAATCTGTAAATAATATTGAGATGCAAGCGACTGAAACTATTTTAGAGGCCAAATTACAATTATGTTGAAAGAATCATATCCAACATGGATAGTAAAAACATACTATGTTAAAGCAAGAATAAGAAACTGCAAAAACAGAGGATGCCAAGAGACAACACATTAGTTGCAGTTTTGCACAAACACATCTACATACTACATCAAGTGAGAATCATGTCATTTGTCATGCTGTAAACATGAAAATATAGGAATAATTAATATTTAAAGACAAGAGTGAGGCCTTAAAATATACCAAGTTGTCCTTCCAGCATTAAAAGATGCCATTAGGAGTCCTGCTGTCTTTCTTGTGCACCCTGTTTCTAGAAAGACACACACCAGTTTAGAAGGATGTCGTGGACGATAACAAAAACAACCAGCAATGTAGAAGACACTACCTGCTAAGAAACATACAATGAACTCAGGTTAAATAAGTTACTGGGAGAAAAAACATGTTGATATATTTCAAATATATACATGTCAGCTGCAGGAAGGATGGAAAAAGAAAACAGAGGTGAAAGAGTACAATGTGAGCTCCTCTTAATTTTATAAACAGAAATCCTGCTGAAGTATCACTTCAGGTTTAGCTTCAAAGAAAGCTCCATAAACACAGAACTGTCACAACAAAATATTGTCATTTGACAATTTCTTCTGTGTTATCCAATGGAACTAGCAATCTCACCTCTTTCAAAGGCCAAGCTAGTTTTTAGACAAAACTGAGCATATCTAACATTTAAACTCATTTATACAATGCATAAAGGCCGCAACTGGGAGTTGGTCAGAGCTCCCATGTAAAAGGGAGCCTTCACCCAAGTATCTGCATACTTAATTCCAGAATAACACAAGTTCACTTTGTCATGCCAGAAGCAACTCAGATCCAGACGAAATTATTTTATTATGGTGTCTGGTGAAAGGCAGCGTGTGTTTAGACTCAGCACCTCATTGATATAATTAATGTGATCTTTAGATGAAAGCCAGCTTGTACCTGAACCAATGCTTAGTTTCCTTCCTCCTAAAAATTTCTCTCTGCAACATACCACATGGACATACATATCCCTTGATGCATCTTCTCTGGAATTTCTAATATTTTTTCTACTCGTTGACTAGACTCAAGTCTATCCTCAAGAAAATATCGACGTTCGACTATTAGATGTCTTCAAGTGTGAAGATTACTGGTTCAACAGCACTATTTTACAGTCAATTCTTTAAAAGGTCTTAAGATTGAACACGGTCTACACAAATGTTATTAAAACTAACAACAAAATCTCAATTCAGAACTCATAAAAGCTTTTATATAAATGTACTATTTGAATTCCAACATTATATAGTTTCCTGAAGCACGTTAAGTTCAAGGCTTAGGATTGTTAAGAGGTATAGTATTTTTACAAGCAAAGCTGCCAGGTTACCATTATGAACCAAAGCACACAGTACTCGAGAGGAAAAACACTCTATGTGATCACGTGCTGGTTTTTCATTCTTCACTTCTAGTTCTCTACATTTATTAATACCAGTACCAAGTACCGAAAGTAACTCAGGCCCCTCCAACACCGGTGTCGTTTCCCACTTGACCATACACCCGTTTATCCCGGTTTCAATACACACACTGCAGCCAAGACCAGACACAGAACGAGAGGAGAAGGGGACCTGGCCTTTATTAGCGCTCTTTTATCACCCGACGAGGTGCGCGCTGGGACTCGGGCACATGTACGCAGCCGGCAGGCCCCGGCCCGGCTGCCGGGCCGGGACCAGGGCCCCCT
>VZZY01025393.1:27942-65049 GCA_013400335.1 Eurystomus gularis | reverse complement strand
TACAGGCCGCGCCTCCCCGCCTGCGGTAGCGCCGGCCGCGTCCTCTTCTGCGTAGAAAAACGCGTCTCGCAGAACTCCTGCGGCTGCTGCACCCGCCCGTCCCTGTTCGCGGCGTGCTCAAGTGCAGCCGTTCTGCTCCCGCGTCTGTGCCCCGGGCTTTCACCGACAAGGGTTTCCGAGCCTTTCAGCCCGTGGTGCTGTTTGCTGGCTCGTCCGTCGCTGCACACTGCTTCCCAAACCACGGCTGTACCCAGTGTCTGCAGTGGAGCTTTGGCTGAGCGATGGAGTTTCTAATCCAAAGGCACCATAGTAAAATGCTATGTGCAGAGAGAAGGGGAAAGAAGAATGAGCAATGCCGGATAATTCTAGGACAAAAAGAAGCTGCGAGGGAAAAAGCCGTGCACTCTAGCTAGAGTGCTTGGGTGTCTGTACACAAATACATCTGGGGTCTCAGAGGCCTCCCAACTCGATAACTGTGCAGTCAGATGATTTATTTCTGGCTGCTGTCAAGTGTCTTTTGTTGTGTTCTGTCTCGCGAAGCATGTAAGGGCACTATCTTCTCAGCTCACTGACCTGCTTTCATTCATCTCTCCAATTCTAGCAAATACTGTGCTCCCATGAAAGGAGCGCTTGGGCACGTATGCGCCTCTGTGTATATTGGTACAGTTGGTGTATTGGTACACTACCAAGAAACAAGTAACATACTCCATCACTTGCTAAAAAAAAGGAAATACTATTTAGAGCAATCATAATGTGTGTGTAACTTGGGTTTGGTAGATGGTCATATGGAACTGCTTATGTTTCTAGACCACTTATCCTTAGAGCATTTCACTAGTCTAAACACTAGAAATCCTGATTTTTTTGCCACTTCTGTTCAGTTGCCATGTTATTAAAAAGCTTCCTAATGGTCTAGCAAAGAGTGAATATTTCAGCTAAGCTTCTGTAACTTGATGCTAGATACCTCAGTATTTAAAACTCTGTAGCATAATTTTGAGCGCACTTCCAAAGCAAATATGAGCGTTTTGTAAATACAGTATTTTATATTGCCAATGCATGGATCTTTAAGGCACAATTAATCACAATTTTAAAAAACATTTTAATGTACTTAAAAAGGAGAACAATCTAATACCCTTTGCTATTTAAGGAATGTTTTTATATTGTTTCTATATTCTTTTATATATGTTTCTATATTCTTAGACTGTAAAGAGTAGTCATTGGCATACTGCTTTACTTGAGGTGGGAGGAAATTCTATTACAGACTTGTGAGTCAAAACTGTCACTTAACAAATACTACAGTTCCACCTTGCCTTCATGACTTTTCGAAACATGTACTTCACATAAGAGCAAGTTTCCAGCCTAACCAAACTAAAACTTTTTTCTTATCATAGAGATATCATGGTTTAGGCCCAGCTGGTTTAGACCTCAGTGGGATAGGGAGGAGAATCAGAAGAAAAAGGTAAAACCTCAGGGGTTTAGATAAGGACAGCTTGCTAGAACAACACAAGGAGAGAAATATAACAATAATGCTAGTAAATTCATACATAAAACAAGCAATGGACAATGCAATTGCTCACTACCTGGAACTGGACACTTGCAAAGCTAGGCTCTGCAAGGAATAACGTGGCTTTGCTAAGTTATGTTACCTGTGGATCTCCTAAAATCACAAGGTTTGTAGATTTGCTTGTGTTGCACTCAAAACCTTGTTTATGGGCAAAAGAAAACTCACTGATCTATGGGGGACCGAGAACTGACTTTCAGCCCAATTAATGTCTAACAGTCCAAATTGTCTCCTAGAAAAAAAGTCTCTTTTATAATGCAGCTAAAACCTTTGTAGCATCTACCCTTTTTGTGTGTGTTACGTTCACCTTTCAAATGGTTTTCTGTACCCTTAGGGACCTATCTGTCCCTCTCAAGGAAGATGCAGGATGTGTTTGTAGATGTCAGCATCATGAGGTCTTTCCTCAGGATAATGTTCTCATAGGGGAGTTTCTTGGTTTTGCCATGAGGAGTACAATGTTCCTGTTTTGTTTTTTCCATCTTGTAACCTGATTGTGTTTATATGTTTCCTTAACATGATCTGCTTCCTTCTCACTGGCTCCCAGCTGAAGTCTAAGAGTTGCCCTGCAGCCTTCCCAGCCTCAGTTGACAGAAATGGCTACCATTCTTTACAAACTGGTAGCCTCAGTTTGCCAGGCTGCTACCGTATGTGGTGTTGACCAAGCTTAAGATAAAACACATCATGCCATACTCACTTGACCATTGGACAACTGCTAAAGTAAGCTAAAAACAACTCATGCTGAGACAAGCCCAGATAAATTCTGAAACCCTGCACTGTCAGGTCAATACAAAGCCTTATATGTTCTACTAATGGAAAAAAAAAAAAAAAAATCACATTTACTGAGTTACATTTGTTTCCTTATCTTGGAAAATATTGAAACTTCACATTTTTGTAGCTCTTTTATTTTTTCTTCTCTTTCCCTTCCCTGCAGACATTAGAAATATACCATAGCCTTGCTATGATCTAGCTTTCAAAGAGCTTAAATGCACAAATGGTTGAACATACTAAGGTACTACTGTTGCAAATTTTAAATCATTTTTGAAGCTATTTTTTTAACTAAGTGGTCTATGTCCTCAGTTGTATTAATAATGAATGTATGTGTAGGGTGATGTTTTACAATTAAGATATTTTCTGCTAGATGTTTAGTGGACCAGAACAGACATTCCATGGAATTAATTTTATGAAATGCAGATAATTTAACATAGACTTATGAAGTACATAATGAAAAACATTTCTGATGTTCTTCAGTATGAACTAATTTTTTTGGAAACACAAATTGTGTATAAAATTGTTGAAACAATTATTCATAGAGAGGACTTTGTCCTACAAACTTCACATTCCTATTACACAGAAGTCTGTGTCTGTGCTCGTCTCCTGCATTGGCTTAAGACTCAGTGGAAGCATACAGGTTCTGTCCATCTCACCCTAAAATCAGATGAATCACACTGGAAGAGTGCAGTAAAGGGAGCATAAAACAACCAACCCACATGTAGATGTGTATATATTAATGTAATTTGTAATGTTAGCTAAAGGGAGATATACAAAGCGAGTACAATTTTACCCTTTTTGTGGACTAAGATGAAATGTCAATTATGAGACAAATTAAAGTTGAATTTGCTCTACTTAGAGCGAACATAAGACGAAATATTTTTCTTCTTATTTTTTTTACATCATTTGTTTGATGACCATGCCTTAAGTAATCCTTTGTTTATTCTCTTTCGTATGGTACCAGATCTTTGGCAGCATTTCAATATTCTTTAGTGTCCAACTCTGCAGTTCACTCTGTCTCATCCTTTCACTATTATGCCTCTTGCAGGTCCAATAAAAATATGTAAAATACCCTGTCTGTCTTTTGCATTAATTCCTTCAAGCATATCCATGTGAAGAGAAGTTCTAACTTGAATTTTAGAAAGCAGTTTCAGTGAAGTAGGCCCCAAATTGTAGAATCTGGGAAGCAAGAACCATGTCTGATTTTCAGTTTGTGAAATACCATGCAAATTTGCATAAGTGAATTCACTACTGTATGTCTCACTTTATGTGTTTCTTAAGCAAGCAATATTGCATTCAGGGTTTTTCACATGGAGAACAATGGTTACTCACAAGACCGATCCCTAGTTTATGGTCACTGTGAGTACTGCCAGCTGCTGACACTTGAATTATTATCTGCAAATGCATTGTAATTTATGGGCTATTGAATTGACGGCTCTGTTTCTTCTTTTCACTAATGCTAATACGTGAGCCATGAATTTTACAGATACTTGAAGTGTACTTCAGATTCAGAAAATAAATGGACTAGTAATTAGAATGACCTTGTCTTTACTTTGGCAACAGAAAACTTATTAATCACTATGTTCCAAAAAATACAACAAATTCAGGCTCTGTTGAAGTTATAAGACAAGCCTGACAGACATCCTTGACTCACTGTTGATCTGTGCTGTGATGAGGGTATGAAGCGTTCAAAACTAAACTGCTCTCTGCAGATGCCACTGTTACCAACACTGGGAGAAGAATTTTAAATCAATGTTATTGTGTGAGGATAATGCAGCTTCCTCAGAAAACATCCAAAGTCTCTATTGCCCATGATTACAAAGTAATCATATTGTGCATGGCCACAACTGCAGTGTTAGCAAAAGTCGTTGTGTCGGAATGCTGTCATTTAAATAAACTGTAATTTTTTACAGTAATCTTGTTCCCATGGCTTTTAAGTTGCTGGGGTGGGTTGATCCTGACTGGGTGTCAGGTGCCCACCAAGCTGCTCTATCACTCTCCTCCTCAGCTGGACAGGGGAGAGAAAAAGGCTAGCAGGTCAAAGTAAGGACAGGGAGATCACTCAGCAGTTACCATCATGGGCAAAACAGACTTGACTTAGGGAAAAATTGATTTAATTCATTATCATTCAAATCAGAGTAGGAAAATGAGAAACAAAGCCAAACCTTAAAAACACCTTCCCCCCGCCTTTCCCTTCTCCCTCAACTTCACTCTGGGTTCTCTACCTTCTCACCACCAGTGGTGCCGGGCACAGGGAATGGGGGTTGCTGTGAGTTCCTCACGTGTTGTTTTGGCTGCTCCTTCCGCCTCAGGGGGAGGACTCCTCACACGCTTCCCCTGCTTGTGCATGGGGTACCTCCTATGGGAGACAGTCCTCCATGAACTTCTCTAACATGAGTTCTTTCCACAGGCTGCAGTTCTTCAGGACCTGCTCCAGCGCAGATCTCTTCCATGGGGTCACAAGTCCTGCCAGCAAACTTGCTCCAGAAGAAGCATATGCATATGCTTGCTGAAGAAGATATGCATAAGAAAATACGTAGCCACTGCTGCATAAAATTCATAATTCAAATTTGCTCGTTGAGACCTGAGCCTTTTTTAATGTAATGCAGGCTACATAAAGAGGCTATATAATCTTCATTATTACTGGTTCTTCTGCATTGCTCTCAGACTTCAATCTATTAATATTATCTTCTACTGGATATGAGTGTAACTAGGTTTAACGCCCAGCTACTCTTCTTTAATATAGTAGTTTTTCAGAGCAATCTTATATTTTGTCCAGGGTTTTTCAGGTTAATTAAGCAGCATTATATTCCTTCTATGCAGGTGAATATCAATGTAGAATGGAAAATTTGTTTCTTACTAGTTTCCATTTATGATTATCAGTAATTTCTTAAATTTATTTAAAAGTGCAACAACATTAATTGTTGTTGCTTCACAGGCATGGATAAAGAATATAGAAACATCACACACTTTCTCCTTATTTAACAGGATTCTGGAGTGGTAGTGGACAAGTTGTCTTTCAGTTGCTGAGCCTAAGTTTAAACAGTTCCAAATGTCCTAGTACTCCCCACTGCTACAATTTTTTAGTGAGAATAGAGTTAATCATCTCATCATTAGTGACTTCCTATATACAACAATTGAATAAGGAATGCATCATTATTTTGCTTTTTTTTTTATTTTGGAAAACGATGACCTTTTATTTGCTTTGTAAAATAAATACATCAGAATCTAATAGAAGATTTATATTATTATATCCAACAAGGAGCTTGAACTTAGAAAACATCAAAAATGTATTAAAAGATTTACCAGTATTGATTTAGAGAATTCTTTTTAAAGGTCTTCTTTAGCCATAGTGTTTCTGTACCTCAGTCATGTGTCTGATCTGATCCACTTGCATAATTTCAGGATGACTGCACAATGTATCACATTTCATGAGTTTGCATCGACATATTTGCCAGCTCTGTATCAAAGGAAGATGAAAGGAGAAAGTGAAACAAATGGAAATATTATTTCCTTCTGGACATAAAAAACCCAACGTTTCTTTTGTGAAAATCACTATATGCAACTGTTTTAGAATAGACTAGAACAGCACAGAACAGAATAGAACTATTTCAGCTGGAAGGGACCTGCAACGATCATCTAGCCCAACTGCCTGATCACTTCAGGGCTGATCAAGTTAAAGCATGTTAACGGAAATGTCCAAATGCCTCTTAAACACTGACAGACTTGGAGCACCAACCACCTCTCTAGGAAGCCTGTTCCAGTGTTTGGCCATCATCTCGGTAAAGAAATGCTTCCTAATGTCCAGTCTATGCCTCCCCTGGCACAGCTTTGAACCACTCCCATGTGTCCTGTCACTGAATCCCACAGAGAAGAGACCAGCACCTCCCTCTCCACCTCCCCTCCTCAGAAGCCTTAGAGAGCAATGAGGTCACCCCTCAACCTCCTTTTTTTCCAAACTATACAAGCCTGAAGTCATAGAATCATAGAATCATTCAGGTTGGAAAAGACCCTTGAGATCACCGAGTCCAACCCTACTCTACAAGTTCTCCCCTAAACCATATCCCCCAACACCACATCTAAATGACCCTTAAACACATCCAGAGTTGGTGACTCAACCACCTCCCTTAGCCACTACTCATAGGAAATTTCTTCCAGCCCTTGCACCAGCTTTATTGCCCTCCTCTGGACACATTCAAGGACCTTCACATCCTTCTTAAATTGTGGGGCCCAGAACTGCACACAGTACTCAGAGTGAGGCTGCACCAGCACTGAATACAACAGGATAATTATCTCTTTTGACTGGCTGGCTATGCTGTGTTTGATTCACTGCAGGATGCAGTTTGCCCTCCTGGCTGCCGGGTCACACTGCTGACTCATATGGAGCCTGCTGTTGACCAGCAACCCCAAATACCTTTCTGCAGATCTGCTCTTCAGCTGCTCCTCGCCCTATTTATAGTTATATTAATGGATAGAGTAAAATTTTGGAAGAAACTGGAAACTGATGCTTGAAACAGCCATGTTGTTGCCAGGTTTTAGTCTTGGTGAGAGATATTCACAGGTTTGAGAACTCGTAACTGTTTTTATGACAGTATCTTGCCAGAGAGAGATGATCTGTTAGGTAATGTTTTGGGTAAACAGTCATGAAGTATAGAGCTATTAAAAGCAGTTAAGCACAGGGAGAAGGTTAGAACCCAATCCTGTATTTCATAATCTGTTGATTTATTTATTAAAATTATTTGCCATGTAAGAACTGTGTGTGTGTGATCAGGAAAGGGACCTGCATAGAAATACTCACCAGAAAGAAGTAACATTGGTCTGAAGTTGTGTTGGGTTTGTGCCTGACAGGGTTTTGGTAGCAGAGGAGGGGGCTACTGGAATGGGTTTTGTAAAAAGCAGCAAGAAGCTCGCCCGGCTTCAAGTCACACTGACCCCCGGCCAAGGCTGAGCCAATCAGCACATCAGGTGGTAGCATATTTAAGAGAGGAAAACCTGATGAGAAGTTCCTTTGTTTTGGGAGCTCTTTTTTGTTGGAGAAGAGTGGGACATGAGGGAGAAAACCATGTAAACACTGAGGTCAGTGAGGAAGGAGCAAGGGAGGTACACCGGAACAGCCATTCCCCTTTGGCCAATGGTGAGATGGCAGGTTGACCCCTTGCAGCCCATGGAGATCAATGGTGGAGAAGAATCCGGTCTGTAGCCTGTGGAGGACACCACGCTGGAGTAGGGGACTGATCCCAAAGAAGTCTGTGAGTCTGAGGAGTGCTCAAGCTGGAGTGATCCAGCCTGGGGAGGACCACTGCCCCTGGAAGGGACCTACCATAATTGGAGAAGTTCATGGAGGACTATGTCCTGTGGGAGAGACAACACATTGCTGCAGGGGAGGAGTGTGAGGAATTTTCCCTCTGAGGAGAACAAAGCAACAGAAACAACATGGAATGGTCTGGGACTGACCACAATCCCCATACCCTGCCCTCCTGTGCCACTATGCGGGAGGAGGTAGTAGAGCTGGGCCCAGGAAGAAGGGAAGGGTGGGGGGAAGGTGTTTTTAAGATCTGATTGTATTTATCACTGTCTTACTCTGATTCAATTTGTGAATTGGTGGTGGTTTCGTTGTTTAAATTAAATTGATTTTGTTTCCCCAAGTGGAGTCTGTCTTTTGCCCATGACTATAATTGGTGAGTGTGCCCTCTCTGTCCTTTGTCTCCACTCTCAAGCCTTTTGTTGTAATTTCTCCTTCCTATACCACCAGAGGGGGACAGAAGTCAGCGACCAGCTATATGGTTGCTTAGTTGTCACCTTAGTGGGCTCAGACTATGATGGACATATATATATGGTGTCCTATTTATTTTTTCTTTCTCATTCTTTTGTTAGTGATCTTGAAAGACTGCACATAAAAATATTTTTTGTATATACAGGATTTCAGTGTGGTGTTGAAGTGAACTGAACTGAAATGTTGAGTCATCATGGTCAACAGGCTGCACTTTACACCCATTTAGGCTGATACCGATTGCTAAAACTAGAGCCAGATTTGGAGCCTGGTGGACAGACATTATTTGTCATCTTACATTTTCTTTGATCTTTCTTTGTATTTCTATATACTCTGGTGGCACATACAAAAAGTAGTAGAAATGGTTCTCCAATATACTACTGGAATTATTAATACTATTTATATTCCCTTTACTAAGTTTGTCAAAGAAGAGCAGCTGGAGAAAGTAGTTTGTTGAGGAAAGTATCACTACCTTATCTCTAAATACTGGATAATGCTGAAGAGAGGTAAATGTTAGTTATTGATCCGTATGAGTTTTTATTTTTTCTTACTGGAAAAAAATTACTGGAAAAAGCAACATCATTACAGCCTCCCCCCCCCCAGTATATCAATGAAACTTCTTAGTTTCAAGAGAAGAATGCTGAGATCTAGTCTTCAATATTACGTATCTCGGAATATAAGCATTCCATGTTTCCAATATGATGAATTAGTCAAAAGCAAGGTAGTTGTATTGTAGTTTATGTCATCTGAAAGTGATATTTACTTAGACCAGATGATATTCACCTAGAGTAACCTTAGAATAGCAGAAAAATTTTCACAAGAAAGAAAGAAAAGGTTGCTCTTCTGGCTAGATATAGACAGGAAAATCCTTTTCTCATTTTAACAGCTAATTGATCCTTTAAAGCAAGACTTGAGTGATCAAATGGCAAAAAGAACAACAGTATTCTCCCCAGATTCTGAAACTGGGACATAGTCAGAATTTGCTCAGTCAGCTACAGCTGCAAATGTCATCTCAACTCCGTTTTCTGCTTGCTTCTTCCAAGTCCCACAGCCTTGTGGCAGGATGTCCCTGTGGGCTCTGCTGAAAGTGGAACATTTTTTCGATGCTAGGTGCTAGGCTGTTGTCAGTGATGCTGCTAGATGTTTGCCATTCCGGCTCATGTCACTGAGCGTAGTGCCAAAAAATAAGGGGTTAGATTTTGATCATGGGGTTTGTTTAAGAAATGAATATGTGAAAGGGGTTGGTAGCTGTGAGAAACTGGCAAGGGTCTGCTATAGCTTAATGGTTCACTGCTTACACAGGCTGCTGACATAACCTGTCTGGATATGTATATCTAGACAAGGAGAGGAAAAAAGATCTCTCAGGATTTTAAACAAATTTTTACTTAAAAACTAATTTCAGGTTATATCCAGATTAGCGTTGTGTATTTTTTTATATTAGGAGGTTTCTCAGAGGCCTATGAAGCATCTAAAGAAACCCAAAATGTTGTTATTGAAAGCTCTGCTGACACAAGATAGAATAGTGCTATAAGGATTCATGTCACATATACTGCAGAGGAGGAGGAGGCTGTTCCTAGCAGCAGCAAAGCAGAAGTACAAGAGACATGGTAGAATAATTTCTATCTAGGACTTTTTAAGTCCTGCTTAGTCACTAACTTGGAGAATTACTTCAGGCACGTCATTTCAAAAGTTATTAAAAAAAAAAAAGAATATTCCAACATATCTAACCAGACATAGATGTCAACATTTGCCCTGTTTGCAAAGGGAATTGTCAATGAAAAAGAAAAACAGAGTGAAGCAGGGAGACACTTAGAAGAGTGCTTGCCTGAGGACACTAAAGGACAGAGCTGTCCCGATATGGGATGAGTAATATCTTGTGCTTTGTAAATTGCAGAAGCTCACTTCTGACTTAAGAAGGCTGGCATAAAGTAATCAATACATAGAGTTTTTCACTTATTTATTCAGGGGAATTGTATTAGTCAAAAGACTTTTATAAGTACTTCTATTGAAAAAGATATTGAGATATTCCTGCTGAGATTATTTCTTTGTACCTTTTAAAGGATTCATAAGAATTGTCCAGGTGTCCTTTAACACACGTAATAAGTATGATTATCCTTTTGATGTGATCATTGTGCCCCTTCTCCCTTTTGAAGACTATTCAGGGAGCCAATTACTTGGAGACAATTGTCGTGTGAACTGAACAGAAAGACCCTTTGACAGAGCGGTCTTATTTAAAATGTTAATACTTAGTTTGACTGGAGGGAAATTATGCTCTTTTTTCTCACATGGCTCACATGTTTCTGTTAGGTTACGTGGTAAAAAGCTTGTCTGCACAGACAGAAGGGAGCACAGAGAGACAGCGGCTGGTAAGGGTACCTGAATCGTGGATGCCAGGGCATCCCAGGAGAGCCTCAGCCATAGGTGAGGGTAACACTCATCAAGATGAGTCTCCAGAGCACCTTTCAGATGGAGGGATTCCCTGCATAGGGGTGTGGGACACATGGGGTGCAGGGGAAAGAGCATTTTGGGATTGCATGAGACTCATAGTGGGATATTTAGGGAAGGAAAGAAGGCAGGGAAGGAGGTGAATCCAGGTGATTTGGGGAGGAGCAATCACAGGTAAATAGGATAAGGGGATTGAAGGGGCCAATTGCAGGCAAACAAGCTTGGTACACCCAACTGGCCATGCCCTGTTCCTGATCAGCACAGTCTGTCCTGTCTTCTTATTAAAATCAATTTTCTAACCCTTTTCCTGGGTAAGAGTCTCTATGTTATGTGCAGATGTGTCTGTAGTGCCAGTGAGTGTATGAACACTGGTGAAGAACAAGCTGGACTGGCCAGCAAGCAGGTGCAATGGCCAGGGAGCCAGGTGTGCCTCTCAGGGTGAGAGCAAGGAGTAGGTGGGTACTGGGGACCAGAGAAGTCCCAGCCATCTATGTGTGTGTGTATCTGTGAGTGAGGGGTTCTGCATCAGCAGCTGGAGTGGGCCGGTGGCCTCAAGGGCTCAGATGTCCAGGTGCCAGGCTTCACACTAAAAGACCTTCATCTTGCTTAGTCAGAAAAGGGCACAGGATGAGGCTGTCACTGCTGTTCGTGTGATCGGTCTGTGTCCCCACAGTACTAGAAATATATTCTCAGCCTTGCTGCTGGTTGGATCTGTGGCAGCCTCACCTCTGTCAGGCTACTGCAGTTGCTCTCCTCCCCTTGCTCCATTTCCTTTTCATCCTTTATTCTGTTGTCTGATGAAATGTCTTTTATATTTTAATCACAGAACAATGAGCGATCACAGATCACACCAGTGAGAAAGCTACTTTGAGGACTGTGATGCTGTATTTATATTTTGCACTCTGGCATAGGGGCACTGTATTACACATTACTTATCTGAGATTTACATGGGTAAAAACAGTTGAAACCATGCCCTATGAATTACTAAGCATTCTATTTACTACTTTTTGTGCCTAATAAGCTATACTTCCAGTCTTACCACCTTCTGCTGTTATCACATCAAGCTTTACAAACTAACTCAGGGTAAGGCAGGGTAGACCTAGAGGGCTGTCCATTTATTTCTTAAATTCAACTACCATTTCCATTAAACTGTGTGGGCTAACTGCTGAAAATCTGCAGTGATAGTCTAACCCTATTAGGTTCTAGCTAGTACTATGCAATAAATGTTTATTCAGCCAAAGATCTGTGTCAAGGTTTAAGTTCAATCCACCAGACCTACAACGAACACTCTCTGTTAACCCTTCTTCCCCTCCCTGTTAAACACCCCCCCCCNCTAATGGCAGTAGTTATGTCACCGTCACCACTGAGGCTGTGAAGCAGGCACTGGCAAAGTCCCATACTGGGCTCAGCAGCAGGCAGGAACTGGGTTCACATGAATTGGGATCAAAGGCACAAGAAGGTCCGAGAAGGCCCTAAGGGGAGCAAAGGCCAGCAGAAGGCAAGGGTCCTGAAGGCAGACAGGAAGGGAAGGCCAGTGAAGGACCAACAGGAAGGGTCAAGACCCTCATGATCCCTCAGCTTTATACGGAATATGATGTATATGGGATGGAATACCTCGTTGGTCAGTTTAGGGTCACCTGTCCTGGCCGCTCCTCCCCGCAGGTGTGGCCTTTCACTTTGTGCACCCTCCAATGGGGTGCACAAGAGTTAGCAGTGACCTTGGTCTGCATACCAATCCTTAGTAGTAACTCTAAACATCAAGTGTTATCACTGCTAGAAGCAGACACTGGCTGCAAAAACATGCTGTTAGCTTCAGAAAGTGCAGTTAGTTAGAAAAGACTTAGCTGAAAAGTAAAATCACCGAACAGAATTGGTTTGGTTCTAACTCAAACCAGGACAATCAGCTAGGTGGTATTGAAGATACTAGAAGAGGTATGCTTTCTTATGCCTCCAGCAGGCAAACTTTTGATGCCTTATTCTGTCTAACACCACAGTGCAATTCCTTAACTGTAATCTTATATTTCTCCACAAAAAAACTACTTCACACTTTTATATGAATACATATATCAGTGATCAGTAACACTTCTGAAGTCACAGTTATAGTTGGCATTATAATATAAGAGGTGTTAATGTTGTACATTGTGTGCTTCCTTACTTCGAAGGAATTTCACTTTCCTTTACAAGTGTCAGATATCAGATGATCAGCAACTTGTTCCTTGTTTCTGGAAGAATAGAACAAAAGCCTATTGATTGAATATTTTGACTCATATTCTTTTTACATTAAGTGAGCAGCTACAAAAGAGTTCAAATACCCCACGAGGGTAAGCAGTCATCACTGATGACTCTGTGTTGAAAAGAGAGGACAGAGAATCCACCAGATACTTATGAAATATTAGTAAGGAATGATGCACATTGAAAGTAGTTGCACAACATTCACGTGGAACTATGCTTTTTAGGAAGCTTCAGTTATCTTGAAGGGAGACAGAAGACAAAAGCCAATATAATCTTCTTAGAGTCATTCTCATAGAACTGAAAAGGCAGAAGATAGCAGAGAAGACCACTGTTTGCATGGCTCATATGAAAGGGAAGTTTTCAGTTTGTCAAACATTTAGCCTAAGAGATGGTTGGATTTATAAATACCGCAGCTTACTTCACAGAAAAAATGGTGATAATCTTCTCAACTGCAGATTAGCTGGAGGAACTATGAGGCTATTAACACAAAAATTAAAAAAGGAAACTTAATAAGAATGCTAATGTGGTATAAACACAAACTCTGGAAGTTGTGATCAAGGTCAACAGATGTGGAAAGAATGTATTTTTTAATTGCTTGAAGGCAATAAGCAAGAGGAATTGGAAATTCTCATTGGTTAGAAGAAATTTGATATAACTGGTAGAGCTGAAGAGTTGATTTGCATGATTAGAACAGTAAAATCAGTGGTTATTACCCGCTTTAGAAGAACAAAATAGGCAAAAGAAGTAACAGAGTATTCTGAAGAAGCATCACTGTGCTAACTAGCATAGTCTAGAACATTGAAGAACAGCATAAATGAAAAAAAAAGGTTATTGTCAGTAATGCTGTAATCTTGAGAGATATATTAGAGGTCTCATGCAGCCCTTAAAAGCATCCTTTACTTCTTTTAAATATTATAGATGACTGTTCTCTTACGTGAAAGATTCTGCTGCCAGCATGCTATTTCTCTATTTTGGTTATCATTATAGCTGATAAAGATGACTTAATCACCTGGACTGTATCAAGACTAGTCATTATGATTATATAGAATATGGCAAACAAATGCCTGTTTTTCATTGATCAGAATTAACTCATGAAAATTTACCAGAGGACCAAAATTATTTGATCCCACAGTCAAGGTGAGCCTCCTCTGCCTCTCTAGTAAAGTGAAAGTTAGACATAATGCACAACAGATGAAATAATAAATATCAAATATTGTCTGCTAGAACTATTATAAAAAAGGTGAAGGAAACTAACAACATTGGGAGAAGATGCATGATGGTTGTGCTAACAATAATAGAGTAATTTTTTTTTAAGGATATGAGAAAATATTCAAGCAATAGGAATACACCACATTGCTTATTGGTGATTGTTACTGAACATTTCTCCTGCATTTTGAAAGAAGTGCAATAAAGTGTTGATTTCACAGGAGGGTGATAAAGTATTTTCCATTAGCAACCAAAAAGCTCAAAAGGTTGAATACATCTGCTGTAACGGACAACTGTGAATTCATTGAAGGAATGTCTGACCAGCTGATGTGCATTCTTAAGAAATCTTGGAATAGTGGATAAATTCCAGACAACCAAATAGATATCTCGTGACATGACTAAATAAGAGATAACTTAATAAACTTAATAAAGACCTGCTTTAATAGTTAATATTTTAATACCTTAGTAATGTGTGTAACTATGGATTTACAGAAAATAGGTCATGTCAAACAAACTTGATTTCATTCCTTAAGATTACAGATTTGATTGCTAAAATGAACTGCTTGGATGTAGCATGCTTGCATTTTTAGAAGTCATTTGACTGTGTCTCACATCATATCTTGATTACAAAATCAGCCCTACACAATATTGATGAAGAATGCATTTAGTGTGCTAATGAACTAACTAATGAATAACCTATGGATAAGTAGTTATAAACAGAAAATCTCCCCCCCGTGAAGGGTTGTGCAAGGGTTAAGAGTGGCCTCAGCACTATGGGACATTTTCTTCACTCCTCTGAAACTGAAAATTTGTCAGTGTTAAAGAATGAGATCTTAGAATTATACTGTATGACATAAATTTCTTAGTAAGAATACATTCCATCAAACAAAATATATTTAAATGCAACCAAACATGAAAGCTATAAAAGGATAAGACAGTTATAGTTCAAATGACATACAGTTAATACATACACAAACTTTCAAGTATCTACCCCGTTCTGTGATGTTATGCTCAACCTTCTACTGTACCTCTCGGTCTCACAGCAAGTCATCAGCTTCACAGTTTCCTCAGTGGGAGGAGTGTGATGATGGTGAAGTTTCCTGCCTCACTCTAGGATCCACTTGGCATAATTTTTATGTTTGCTAGAACCTGGTTCTTTCTCCATTGGTCTTGAAGTCAGTGTTACATTCAGATTTACAGTATTTGATGTAATCCCATGTCTTAAATACTTGTTCTTTGCTCTGTCACCTCTAAAAGTGGTTTTGCCCAGCTCTGAAGGCTGCATTACATTGATGACCAGTAATTGATTACCATTGCTACTTATTGCCATGTGGCTTCTGGTGTCTCCTGTGCCTCTACTTTCAAGGCTTCCACTACATATCCATGCTCCTCCACGCAGCATTTCACACTAGAGTCATAGGAAAGACGTTGTACATAGCATAACTATGTTATCTGACTATTTGTTACAAAATATAAATAACAAAAGGAGCTATTTGTACAATTATATGAAGCTCAGCAAAAGCTAAAACAAAGCAGGTAGTAGTGGCCTGGTCATTGGGTAATTTCTGTTACATGCTGAAACAAATCTCCAGGCAGGCTAGCACTAGTTCAGACAAAGGTTGACCTGTCCTGATGCCTGAGTTATTAACACTAAGCCTGTGGTCTGTTACAAGCAATGGCAACTTCGTATTTGCTGGGCTACAAGGCTACAATATTGTGCTAGAAATTACATGAGAAAAGTCCTTACAATTCAGTATTAGGGCTTATATGTGATATGGTTTCTATATTTCACATTAAGTTCTGTTTGACTGAGTCTAATAATGTTTAATTTTAAAGTAAATGAAGTAGTTTGTTTCTTCAGTAGGAAGAGCAAATTTAATAGAGAGGTTTTGCTTCTCAATAGATAAAGATATTGTTGCCTTTTGTCTTAGAATGCTTTCTTCTGCATTAAGCATGCAAGCAAACAAAAATGTTAGAAGATTTTTTTAATGCATTGTCTAATATTGCCATGGCAACATTAAAAACTCCTCATTAAGTTTAGTTCTGTGAAAATGGAAAAAAGCAATATTGTTACCTAATGACTTGGCTCAAGTCAGTATACCATGAGTTTAAATAACCTAAAGAGAAAATTAACGTGAAATGTCTTCAAGTCAGTCATCTGCGATTATGTGGGTGTTACTGAACCAGAGGAGTTCCAAACATCAACTTTTTTTGACACAGAGGCAACATACCATAACAGTATGTTCTCTGGTTTGTGTCTGTGTGCAGTCAAAGTGTTGGGTTTGACCATTACTTCTCTAGTTCTTTGTGGTGTTGTAGCTTCAACTGTCACAGGTTTTATTCTGCAATATCTTGGTACATGAGCAGTAGTCAAATACTCTCTGTATTCAGTGTCTGAAAATGTTCCTTAATTGTGGATGTCATTCTCCCCTCTGGTGTCATCAAGCATTGTTGTCTGAAATGGCGGTGTGTCAGTTATTGTTTCTAAATCTATACCTGATACATTCCACTTCTAAAAGCTCATTTAGTATTAGAATCTTTTGGAGAATCAGGGACAGCTGCTTATCTCTGAGTAGTAACAAATTGAGATTTAGCAGTAGTTCTAGGAATGAAATGACCTTAAGGACCGTACTTAAACATTATCCAACAATGTAAAACAAATGATAAAGCTAGCCAAATTAAAAACAAAAACCCACCAAACCCCGTTAAAAAATCCAACAATATTTTATTGAAGTATGTACTGAGAAATGAAAGAAAACAACAACAAAAATCAACATAGAATTAGCATTCTTTTTCTGTTCTTCCATCTTGAAATAAGAAAAATCCTTTTGGTTTTATTATGCATTCAGATTCCATGCACCTAAGTTTTTAAAGCTTGCTTTATTCACCACAGTACAGGGAAAAACACCTAAGAATTTCATTTTCATGCAGTTTTTACTGAAGAATAAGGTCATTAAGCTGAGATTCCATCCCTGTCATTCTTTAAATGTCTCTGAATATTCTGTTAGGAGGTTTTAACTGTTTTACTTATCCTAAACCCCTGTCATATGGTAAATCAGACCACGTCATTCTGTCTTGTTGTTCGGAAATCTTTTCTTTGGTGTATGTATAAAATGCTTATCAGTGATTACTGTTCCATCTTTCTTTTTTTCTGCCTGTGGACCTCTTTTCTTCTACAGCTCACATTCTTTTTCATTGGTAATATTCATCAGAGATACTCAGGGATGTAGTTCTCTCCACCTGTTGTAGTAGTTATGGGGATTAAATGGCTGTATACATTTTCATGTTCAGTAGCAGCATTGTCATCATTAGAGTCCCAGATCTTTATCAAGAGACTTTTTCATTTAACTGATACAGATGTTCATTATTCCTGCTTTGTTTCTGCCATAGCATGCCACCTCATTTTCCTGCACAACAACTGAGCTGTCAGCATAAACTTTTAAACATGACAGAACTCAGTGTAGCAATATCCTTTAAAATGGTTGTTGACATATAAGTAACAAAACTCTATTGTAGACTGGTGCTTGTCAGTCAGAAGCACTGGAATTATTATCATCACCTTCATCTAATCTATTCTGGCTGCTGACTCCACACAGTGATTTGTGAAATTCAGCATAACTTCAGAAATCAACAGATTCTGACTTCTGCTGTCACTGGTGCAGTAGATCAGTTTAACTAATGTAATTGGCTTTAACCAAATGACCACCTACTGCCACTTAAAAATAGAGATGCAAATTTAGCACTATTGATTTTTGCCATGACATATCAGTGGCTGTTAGGCTCAGCTTTTTCAGCTTCTCAAATACAAACTGTGCTATTTGGTTTGCTTCATTATAAATGCAATGAATGTTCCTGAAGTGATCAGCTAATCAGTGCTGGTATATGTGTTCATCAGGTCATAAAACTAGTGAGGAATACATTTAGCTTCCTACCACCGTTGACAGGGTTGACTCTTTTTGGTGCCTCATTTAGCCAAGCACTGAAAAAAGTTTCTACAGTTTTCAGATTAGAAACTAAGTAAATATGTTGCATCATATTTAAGAACAGGGCTATGGGAAATTAATTTACTCTTAAATAAAGCCTTGTTTTCTGTAGTAAAAAAAAAATCTGTTTTTTCCTTTTACTTCTGGAAAATAAATGGGGTCATGCTGTCATGTTTTTTATACAGTGTCTAGTATAATATGGAGTTATTGTTCACTGTGCTGCAGTTTGTCCTTCTGACACTCATTTGCTGAAGCACGTACTCATTTACTGTTTCTCAACCTTAGGAATATGTGAAGACCTGGCAGTATTTCTGGAAAGAGTGGCAAAATGAGTAAGACTTTGGTGGCAGTTAAAGGTAGCAATACCCTGAGTTGAGTATACCTGGCACCTTCTTGCAAAGGGCAAAATTATCCCCATCCCAGTCTTATCTCAGGAGCCCAAGCAGCCCATTTGCAGTCCTCCCATTTCAAATTTCAACTTTCTACTTTCATTGCATTCCAGCATGAATGGATCTTTACTCCTACTTGAAAAAAGTGAGGGCACTGAAATCACTTTTTGTGGTAGGAATATTAAAAGCACAAGCCATTAGATCAGTATGTTTCCAAGTTTTCAAACTCTCCCAGGGTGTATGTTTTAAGCAATTGAATGCACCACATACATACAGGAAAATCAGGTTTTCATTCTGATTTAGCACAAGTTTCTAGGAACAATGGAGGCACTTTTCTTTTTAGAACAAGAAATACAGTGGTTTTAATTAGTTTCTGAATGTCTGAACAAACCAAGAAAATAAATGGATTCAGTTGCCAATGCTCCAGTATGTTTCTTGCTTACAGCACATGATATTTTTGGTGGTGTTTTCAGAGAAATGAAAGTCAGCCTATAAATTGCATGCCAAGATGGAACTGCTGTGCAATTAATATTAGCCACATCTGTACTATTGTTATTGGGCTCACCAGATATCCTACTGGTTTTTTACTCCATTGAAATAATCTCTTCCAGCAAGCCTGCTTTGCTTGCACCACTCCTGCCTGCTTTGACCTCTCAGCATCTACTCTACCACCCAGGGAACTGCCTCAAGAGGTGGCCTCATATTGTAGCTATTGGGTTCTGCCTCTGCAAGCTTGTACTTTAGAGCATGCTCTTAGAGATAGCAACAAAGACTTTCCGTACCAGCTGTAGCTCTGGATGCTTTTGTGGCCCAGGGTTTATATGGGGCTTTTATGCTTTTCTGCTATTGAACTGGGCTCACCAAGAACACAGGTGATCAGAGGTTGTTCAGCGTAGAAAGGCCTTACATAGATTTTACAAGAATATGCTTTTGTTTTCTTCCTGCATTGGGATTTCTCCTTTGTTTGGATACAGGGACATAACACCTTCCACAGTCTAGTACCTCGGCCTAAATGGGTTGCTTGAAAAGCAAACTGCATTATGGCATTTTAGGCTTTTTTCTTGTGTCAAGCTTTAAGGATCATCAGTCTTACAAATAAATTCCCAGTGGATTTCTGTGCACATTCCTCACTCAAAGTTTTATTTATATATCTTCTTTCATTTTTTTTAGCTATGATGTGTAAGTGTTTGCTTTTAGAGAACTTAAAATGCAAAAGTTTACAAAACGTTATGGAAAACTTGGGGGCAGTATGACATTTCTGCCACCATCTTGTTTTGCTCATGTCTAAGCTTGAAAACCAAGAGCAGAGCAATTTCTGATGTTGCTAAATGAACTATAATTCTTTCAAGTTGCCTAAAGATGACAATTATCATTGTCCTGTCTTTTTCCAAACTACAAATACAAATGTGTTATGTATCTTTTGTATATAAAAAGCCAATGTAGATACGGGCATAAACAAAATCCCTGGGAACCATAGCAAGCTAGACAGACGCTCTGCAGCAAAAAATCTGTTGTCTCTCTGTGTTGAACATGTAGTATTCAAATTCTTTGCTTTTTATTATTACACCATTTGTGTACATGTTCTTTTCATTTTAGAAAGTTCTTTTTCAAGGAAAATGTTAAAAATAATTTCCAGCTTCTCTATATGCGGTTCTGGGGCAATGTGCCTTCCATATTTAAGTTAGGATTGAAGGGTAAAAACAAGAACTTTTTTACCTTTTGTAATAATAATAATAATGATGATGATGACAGTATGTGGCAGTTCCCATTCCTCCTTTACTGTCTATTGTTTTTTGCAACACCACATCTCCCACAAGAAGTTTCCTTTTCTTCAAATACATGGAAAGCAAAATCAGATGTCTGAGCACATGTGTTCCAACTGAGGGAGCAAAAACCTCACTTGGAGAAAGAAAGGAAAAGAGCAGAGAAAAATAACAATTTTAATCTTTTTTTCTTTTTTTCCACATTTATTACTATTTTCACTAACAAGGCAAACATAGCCATCAGTTTAAGCTTTGATTTTTCTGGTCAGACTATTTTATTATGTTCATATCATCTTGCCTCTGCTTGCATGATCCCAGCTCTCCCAGTTCTTCAGGGATTGAAGAATTATAGTCAATACAATTTAAGTAGCAAAAAAAAAAAAACCTTTTAGAAATAGTTTGCACTGATTTTCTCTCCTTAGTAATATCTCAATTACAAGCATAACAGAGGACACTAGAGGCAAGACTGGAGGCACATGGCTCTGTGTGTCACTGGTATGTGACATTGCTTTTTGATTCCATTGCTTTTCCAATGGAATAAAACTGATGATGTAAGATACAAGACATTAAAAATAAAGTATGTAAAGATGAAAGCTTCTTGCAAATGTATAACTAAACTGGGTCATGAGACTTTTTACTACGGAAGCAGAATTTTTATGCTTGGGAAAAGTAGTTTGGTCATGAATGAATTGATAAGTGAGTGTAAATGACCAAGTGATACAATTTTGTCCACATCATTTTTGTGGACATCACCAATACGCACAGAACAAATAACAGGTGCTGAAAATATTTTCCATATTTACTCTTTTTGGTGAAGAGTGAACAATAAAATTGAGTATGAAATGAAGGATTCACCCACTTGTTTTGAGGAATATCTAAGTATTCCCACATTTCCCTGAAGTAGCAATGAACTTGCTCAAAAATCAGTGGTATTAAACAGTGCAGAATAACTATGAGTGATTACCTTTGTTTTGGACTCGGAGGAGACGAGCTATCAAAGTGAAGAGTGCTGCTCCCGTGCTGTCTCTGGCCTGCAGCATTCCTGATGTCTGTCCAGAAAACTGACAGGTGACAGGAAACACTGATTGCTTGTTTCTTGATTAGTTTGCTAACAGAAGATTAGGTGCTGGCAGTAGTTGATGAAGTTGCTGGTGTCTGCTAAAGATTTATTTAGTCCTAGACAGACTCCTGCATGTTTTAGGATAAGTTGATCAATTTTCTGTCAAAGGAGGTGTTGGTCATCTTCCTAGTGAAGGACTCAGCTCTTCATTCTCATGTTATCCTGGAAGATGACTAGGGTCTGAGGCTACTGCTGACAGTTTCTGTGACTGTCAATTTGAATGAGCTGAATTTTGGAAAAAAGGTACATTTTCTCATCCCACACTCAGATTTCTTTTTTATTGGACATTGATAAAGCTGTACTATTAATGTCAATCTGTTAATCTTGGGATGAGATTTAACAATGGTATGAATATAATTAAAGAACATTGATAGTATTTCATTGAAATACTCACCCTTTCAGTTTCCCTTCCTCATTTTGATGCAGAACTGATCATTATTGCTGGACAGTAATGTATTCTGGGTATATCAATGTTAATAGGAATAATAGTTTAATGAGAATATGCATACTGAAGATACAGACTGTCTTCCAGTAGTATAAACTATCATTTAACTCTTATCAGCCTCTTCAGCAATGCTATGTGACAATATATTGCTTGAAAAGTGATTTAGTATTAACTTGAAGTTATACATATTGCTGGCAACATACCTAGTATTTTGTGCACAGGCTGAGCTTGTGTAAATCTCAGGTTTAAAGACACTAAGTTGGCTCTATATATCACAAGCGTACAGAAAACCCCATGTTAGCTCAATATGAGACTGATCAGGACTAAAGTAGGATATAAATGTGTTCAGGACACTGTACCTGCTCTCTGTTTTTGGAAGTTAGCTAGGGTACTAATGATTCCTGCATTGCAGTGTGTCCTAACTATGATTGCAGGTTTTTATAGAAGCAGCAGCTGAGGACCATCATGTGACTGGTACTCAACTATATTGTCGAAAACACAGAACAGAACATGCTGAAACCAGGACAGGGACAATGCATCCACATAATGCATTTGACATTATAAGCAAACAGCTTGGAGGTAAGAAACAGCTTAGGTATGTCCTTGACTGGACAGCTAGCCAAATCAGTGGTAATGAGTCTTTTCATCATTTTATCATTTCATCATGTGGATTTTAATGTTTTCCTTATTAGAAAGAACAGTTAGAGCACTAGCTCTGTGATTTAGCTGGAACTCACTGAATTCTTCTTTCATTGCTGATGAATTCCACACAATTTTTGTACTCTCTTTTATCTGCATGATAATGGAAAGGATAGCCTCTCTTTTTCTCAGTATGGACTGTATATGTCACTATAATTATGGAACTTCAGAGCTGCTGCTTTAGACCTAATGGGTGATGACAGCTGCAGATCTGACAAAACACTGACACATTAAGTTGGGTCACACTGGTTCAAGGTCTGGAAGAGATTTTCTGTCTAGATAGAGGAGAACCTTTTTTGGATATTTTTTCTCTGTCATTGAGACCATGGAGGATGTGTGGTGGGATCAAGAAACTTGGGTCTCACAGAGACCCAAAGAATTATTATCTAAAATTGTAGAATTGCCAAATTCCTAATGCCCTGATTTCCATTGCTGTTGTTCTTATGTATAAATTAGTATAAGGAAGCCATTCCTTTTTTCCCCTTATTGTCTCAAAAAACTAGCAATCTATAGATGTGTAGGGAAAATGAACCTATACTACATGGCATAAATGTCTGGCAAAAAAGCTATCACTGGAGTGGGATTCAGTTTGTGTTCAAAATGGAGATGTCTACTAGTGGCCATATTCCAGTGACTCAAAGATATATTCAGTATCATTAATGAAACCCATAGAATAATTTTGCCCTATATAGGGCAGTTGCCTAGTGGCTCATCACCTGAATCACGCTCTACAATCCATATTTTCTTACTACCTATTAATTGTAACAGGGACTTATACAGCTTGTGTGCCTTCATAAAATTCAAGGGAGTTGTTTAAATTATGGACTGAATGTTATCCTGTATGTTGAGGACCTTTTATCTTTACTAGTGGTCATGAGAACAGAGAAGCATGCTTAGCTCATACAATTACTCCTTATATAGATGCTGTGATTAGCTCTCATACATTTCTTGAAAGGTAATCCTCTTGAATTTACATTTCCTTCTAGAGTATATTTCTCTTCCTGGAAAGGGACTCCAGATTGCCTCAGCTCCTGTTTCAGAAGTGAGATATAATACTGGCTTATTGCATTTCTCCTGTAGGGAGTATCAGAGCCTCAACTTCCACATTCCAGCCTCTGGAAACTCTGAGCATTCGTACATAGGTTGTTTCATACTGATAACTTACAGCAGGACTGGGTGAGTGCATGCTGGGTAGAAGATCCAGTGAACAGCTTCATCCCATGTGATTTAAGGCTGTGCTACTTTATTCCATATTACTGGAAAACCTTCTGTTAGTATGTGGGTTATCAGCTATGCATTGTGAATGTTATTTTTCCTCCTTCCACCCTAACCAACATCAACTACCTCTGCCTACTTTTCATTTACAGCTTTGCCAGAATAGTAACTGGGAAGTGCTACAGGATCCATTTGGAGGCATTTGAAAATGTTCCAAATGTTTGAGTCACTTTTGCCGATACCCTACAGCTGAACCACTAATACCTACAGGTATCTCTATTTATTTTGCCCAGTGATGGAATCAACTCTGTCACTTTGTCCTCCTTGTCCCTCTGCACTGCAGCACTGAAGTGAGCTGATGCACAGTATGGTGTTAAGATCTGCAGAGCTGCCTTAACCCTCCTTTTCTGCAGAACTGCCTTAACTCTCCTTTTACTGTAGAAAACAAACAAACAAACAAACAAACTCAAAAAGCTCTCCTTTTACTGTAGAATTGTGCTCCAGTAACTGCCTGCAGCAGCCATACAGCCCAGAGGCAAGCTACATGTGGAGGCCAGAGATACTCATAACTCTGTATTTCAGTCCACAGAAACATTGCAAATGCAAAATGAAGTCTCTGAACAGATGATCACTGGAGATTTCTCTGAGTTTGTACTTCTAATGTTCAAGAGCAAGTAGCTGGTGTAACAAGTATAAAAGCCACTCCCCAAGTTGCTTTTGGAATTAATCAGTGCAGTTTCAGTTCAGATAACATTTACTCATTCAAAATTTATATTGTACCTATCATTTTTAGTGGGAATTTTATTTTAGATCAGAGGATCTTATGTTCACATGATTTATGACTGCTTTAATTTTTCCAAAGAACCTGTTTCAACGAAAATTATGAATGTGGAGAAACTGACATTATTCCTCTGAAAATGATAAAATTATCTGTTCAGCATGTGAGAAAAAATGCCCACCTTTTTTATTTATTTATATGCTATTTAAATCTTGCTCATTTCAATCATGTGATGGCAATCATCTATCTATAAAAAAGTGTTAGCGGTATTTCACTATAAAGATGTTCTCCATCAGGCCTTTCAGTTGAACTTCTTTAATTATTCTTCTCTCTGTAGACTTCTAGGCTCATTTAGTTTATGACTCTAATATAGAAAATCACTGTGGTTTTTTCCCTGCTTCCTTCATCCAGCTAACATATAATTCTAATTCACTTTGTCAGATCTTTACTTCAGTATACCTGTCTGTGCAGGGAGTAGATGTCACAGCTGCTCCTGTCAGTATTTCCTTCCTGCAGGTGAAATAGTGTGGTTGCTATCCCCGAAGAGTCAGTGCCCCTGCAGTGCCAAGACATTGGAATTGAGAGTTACTGACTAATTGGATGGTCATATAAATCATTAATGTTCTTTGTTCTATAGCTGAGTCTCCCTTCCAAAATACACTTTTAAAATCATAAACTAGAGTTGGAATCTGTAAAATTTAAATTGTCATATTATGTGGCTGAATAAAGTCAGGTTTACATGAAACCCTAGAGCATTATGGTCAGTTTTCTGGACACCATGCTCCTGGAAAGCTACTGGCTAACAGAGGAAAGATGCTCAAAGAGCAGTAAAACTAAGAAGACAAGGGCAACTGAGATGAGTAATGACTAACAAGTTATATTAGGAGTGCCACTTTCAAAACTAACTTCTCAAACTCAGTTTCCTGAAAGAACCAAGCCCTGTACATCTCTTCTGCACAGAATATACTTTTGGCTCATTGGAAGCTCTGCGTGTTGGGGATTTCCAGAAGTACATTCCAATTTTTTCCCTTTCTTTTCAAATGTTGGTAATTTCAATTTAGTTTTGTCTGTATGTCACAGAGAAATAGATCCATTCAGATGCTGAGCAACTAAAATGCCCTCTGGTTTTGCTGTGACCACTGAACTCTGTGTATGCTGTACACTAAGCTATACTATATTCAGCAGTTCAGCAACAAGTTTTTCTATGTATAATGGTTAGTTTATGCTTTAAATGAGAACTGTTTAAATAAAAAGTGGTTTGTTTGTTTGGTTTTTTTTCATTGAGTAGAATTTGTGTATTGGAAATACAATACAAGATTATGGGAAACTCCCATTACAGGTAAAAAATAAGCTAATTTTGTATTACCTATTTTGTACTTTGAGATGAAATATATCCCCATATTTCAGACCTCTAAAGCACCAGGATAGAATAAAATGTAGTTGTTGATTTGGCTATATGATCTTCTAGTCAGTTCAGTTGTATGCAAGTTAAAGGGCTTTTTCATTTGCTTATTGTCTACATTTCCCCAGAGGAAATGTTGTTGGCCTGGTCTACATAAGTAACTTTTGTTAATTTTGTGGAAAATTTTCCACAAAAAAAAATAATAATTGCGGAAAAGTAGTGAACAAAATAGAGGATAAAAACATGTGGTTTCTTTAGGAACACAATGTATGTTTAGAGAAAATTCTGTAGGAAAGCGGATTGCATGGATAGATCCTTAGTAGCCAAGACAGATGATGTGCACTAAGTGAAATGCATCTTTACTGGCTTTAACACTGCTTCATTCACTGCATGCTGGCTGATTCAATGTATGATGGAGGTATTAAACTGGTAGGAGGAAAACATGTTTTCACACCTGAAAGGTTACATCTGAATGCAAATGTGCCACAGGAAAAAATATGACTTAACTTCAGCCTTTCTGACCCAAGCAATTAATTTTATAACTTGAAAGTGTAATGTAGCCAATGTTTAGTTTAGGCTGCTTCCCTATAATTTACTCTAAAATATAGATGGAATAAGATGAAAAAATACCCTTGCCAGAAATTTTCACAAATTCACAGAATGTTTGAGACTGGAAGGAACCTCTGAAGGTCATCTGGTCCAACACACCTTATCAAACAGGGCCACCTAGAATCCGTTGCTCAGGACCATGTCCAGGTGGCTTTTAAGTATCTCCAAGGTAGGAGACTCTACCACCTCTGTGGACAATGCTCGGTTACCCTTACAGTAAAAGAGTGTTTCTTGATGTTCAGAGGGAACCTTCTTTGTTTCAGTTTGTGCCCATTACCTCTGGTCCTGCCACTGGGCACCAATGAAAAAAGCCTGTCTCTGTCTTTGCACCTTCCTTTCAAGTATTATAAGATCGATCATGAGCCTTCTTTTTTTCAGGCTGAACAGTCCCAAGTCTCAGCCTTTCCTTGTATGAGAGATGCTCCAGTCCCTTCATCATCTTCTTGGCTCTTCACTGGACACTCTCCAGTAGCTCCATAGCTCTTAAATATCCATCTATTTCTGTCTAGCACCACATCTATCAAAATTTGTCATTTTATTCATGTTAAGTTTCTCCCGTGGTGCAGAAGGTTGCAATGAGCTCTTGTATCTATTTTTTTTTTTTTTTTTTTTACAGTTACAGAAAGAAGCAAGTGGTAACTAGAAAATACTTTTCTGATGCTCCTATGTTGATTGTTCCATCATGTTTTTCCTGCTTCTGTGTCACCTTTCATACCAGTTTGGTCTATGTACTGTTATGCTCGAGTACAAGGTTTGCCAGCAGATTGGAAGCTGAAACTATTCTTGCACTCTTCTCTCAAATATACCAGTGTGAATCCTGGACTAACATGGGCTCTGTGGGACTAAAACAGTCCCCTAGTGTTTCTACTTTACATAGCAATTGCTATAAATTTACATTGGTTGCATATTCACCTTATACAGGACTCCATAATGTTTTAACTGTAATCACCCTTATTTAAAAAAACAACAACAACAAAACAACAGATAATGTTTAAAGATATATAGTATTTATATGTGGGGATATTTTTACAAGTGATATTGACAAATCAAAATCAATCCACTAGCTTATTTCACTCATTTACTCTGAAAATGCTAATAAATAGCTCAACATGTACAGAGATTTCTGGGAATGAATGACTAAAGAGAATCTTACAGGAGGGTAAGTTATTTTTAAGGGATCAAGGCAGCATTAGTAAACAAATTTTCTAAATTAAAATATAAAAGATGAGATTGTTATGGATCTGGCCCTCAAATATGCTTATGGTTTTGGTTAGCAAACTGTTCTCTGCTGTTGCTATAATTTCCAAAAGTTTTTGCTGCTAGCAAAAGCATTATAAAACTGCTGTCCATTCACCACATCAATGATCATAATTTTGTGCAAGAAGTGGACGTGTGCCACATCAAGAACTTTGTCCTTCCTAGATAACTTTATCAGAGCATGCACATGGCTTCCCCCTCCCTTCCCTCTGTTTAAACCAGCTACAGTTTTGACAGGGAAATGATACACTGCATACAATGAGTGCATTCCACACCCTGGGTATTATCTGAAACAGCTCTGGCAGGACTGCAGTTTATCATTCTTGCATGGCATGAAGCTGGCAAAATAACAGCTGCAGACCCTCTCTTTTCTTTTCCCGCCGCTCCAACAGCACATCCCCTGTGTGGCTTTCTCTTGACCTTGCAGTACGCTTAAGGTGTAGGATACATCCAAGGCCCACCGGCACTGGAAAACTATAAATTTCTGATCATGATTCTGGACTTCTCCCACCCATGGACAGTCCTCTCACCAAGCAGAGTCTGTGTGGGTTCAGGCAGGAAGAAGAGCTGGCAGTACACTAAGGTGTGGCTGGTGTGCCTGGCTACCCTTCAGAAAAATACAGGATACTGGATTCTTTCTATTTGGCAGGCTCTGGGTCAGGAAGGAGCAGGACAATTTCTGTGGTCAGGTAAAGAAGATTTTATAAAAGTTCCCTAGGACCTGGGACTGCACAGTGCCTTACATGCCTACCACCTGCAGATCCAGGCACACAGAATTAGAGGAATATCCCACAGCTGACAGTCCGGGCGGGATTTACTTCTGTAAATCTAGGCTTCTAGCATCATTCCGCATGCCTTCAAATATTCTGCAGCTGACCGTCCAGAAGATGCAAGTCTTCTCCAAGTCCCATTAATATCTTCCAATGTTGTATTTTGGGTCTACTAGAACACTTCAGATGACCATAGGCACATGTATTTAGGAAACTGGATTCTGCCCTCGGGCCCTCCTGAGGCTCACATGACTACACAGATTAGATCTGCATTCACTATAATGGAGGCACGGGCATTAATTTCACATCAACACCTACACCTGAGACACCTAAAGTTAGATGTATGAAGTTGGAACTGAATATTATTGCAAGAATTACATTATAATTTGTAATAGAAAATGAGTAATTTTGTAATAATTTCATAGCTTTGAGTAGTTGACTTTGGAAACAGGTCAATGGAATCATGTACTTTTTATATTGTGAGAAATTTTGTTCCTTTTTGCCCTACATTTGGCTTGACCCTGGATTTGCCAGGCTTAGTAATATCATATTAACTTTGCAATTTAAACCATTTTTTTTTGTCAGTAACTCAGTATTCTTTTTTAAAAGTCAGTCTTCTTCTGTGTAAAGATTTGTAAATGATGAACTTAGTAAAACTAATAACCTAGGGGGAAAAAACCAAAACATTTCTTCTTCTTAGAGGAAACAAACTATATAGTGAGGCTGATACAGGTTTATCATAGAACAATGCTTCTTTCTTGTATTGTCCATTTGCAAGTGTAACAAGATATGGTTACCACCTTGAAAGGAAAGTTTTAATCAGTCCTAACTAGCTGAATAGAACTTGAATAATTACATTTAACTGTTTAAAATAAATACTATATCTATAATGTAAAAAATTCTGACATCCTAAAAAATTTCTAAATTAGAAATTCCTAATTCTAATTCAGGAACTTAGGAACTACTGAGTGTGATTGTCTTATGACATATAGAGTTCCAGCCTTAAGAAATCATTGATTAGAGTATATAGCACTACTGCAATAATGAAAATAAATATTTTTAAAATCAGTTTTTCTACCTGTCAATAATAGTTTACTTTTCAGTAAAATAGCTACCTTTATTTTGGTGAAAATACAAAGTTCTGTGTCATCATTAACAATAAAATCTCAGCTTATAAAAATGAATACTGCGGGAATTTTTGCCTTGATCCTGTCTACATTCCTCACCAAGATTTCCTTCATAATCTTACAATAGGGAACCTCTAGTGTTCCCTGATTTAATCTCCCCTTTTCTGTCTAGGTCTGTGTTTTTGAAGGACCAGGAGAGCACATTATTAATTTGTGGTGATGCATCCCATCCAGGGCATGCTCCCCTCTATTTCACCTTAAAGGTGATCTTCCTAGGGCACCTTTCGGTGGAATTACCACAGCTTTGAAGTGCAAAATACAGAAAATGTAAGTCCAGCACAGAATGGGGAAAGTGAACAGGCTTCCAACTAATAATGTCAGAAAAAAATCTGGGAATAACTCTTTTCTCGCTCCCTTGCACAGTAATGTTTCAGTAATATGACAGTTTCTTGTCTCCTGATCACTGGTGGGCATCCTTTCCAACAGGAGACTGCTTGAATTTAGATAAAAGAAGTTGGACAGCTCTAGCTTTTACAGGTAGAGTTCTGGGCAAAAAAAAAGGAAGCCCACAACAGCTGCAAAGGGCGCCTGTGGTTATTGGATCCTCTTCCCACTGCCTAAATGTCCTTTCCAGGGCATCTGCTACTAATGATCTAAAAATGTCAACAGGTCCTTAAATTGCCTGTTTCATAGGATTCTAGGAGTGGTTTTCAGACTTAGGATTTTTATCTGATCAGTTTGCTTAGGGGCCTTTTTATTCTGTGAACATATTTAAAAGTCCACACTTGTATTAATGCTACTTATATACTGTGCGAGAAGCTAATGTAACCACCAGATCTGTCATATTTCATTCTCTGCTTGAATTGCTTTGAGATTTGTAGCCTTTACAACACCTTTTTTTAATGTTCAGCTTCTCAGTTTATGTTGAATATCTGTCTGATAAAAATTAGACATAAAAGAGCCATCTCAGTAAAGAAAAAACAGCTTCAGGGTTAGGTAGCTGTTTTTCACAAATGAACTTGTATGTAGTACAATTACTTTTAGACAGTTTTTCCTAAATATTATGAAATGATCTGAAATAATTACAAAATCAGTGATGGCAAACCAGTGGCATTTCAAAGTTATAGAATTGCTTTTTAAATGGATGTTCAATGTAGTACCTTTGTTCCTACAGGCTATGAGCACTGAGCTGAAACTAATGACAGTAAGTTACCAATGGCTTTACCTGACAAGTGAAGATTTACTTAATAGCGTAATAGAATTGGAACCAGTTATATTTATCATTTTATCTGTTCCTTTGCAATCAGCAGTGGGAGTTTTTTTGAGTCTAGAAGGCAGTATGTTCAAAGAGGGAAGATAACTGACTTATTTTCAGCTTTGCCAATGACTTCTGCTTGGTAAGTCACTTAATCTCTGTGTCTGAGTCTCACTAGCTGTTAAACAAAGATAATGATATTTTTTCTTCTTTTGTAAATGACCCATCTGGGCATATGACAGAACGAAATAGCACTCTCATAAACACAGGTACAAGGTATAAAAATTACAGAAAACAATGGCTGTCAAATGAAAAGCAGCTCTGGGAATAAATCCAAATGGATGACAGAGGCATGAATGCACATAAGTACTTAGAAAATGCAAGTAACCATTTCTACGAGAAGAATCATTGCAATACTGTCTTATTACAACCAGTTTGGACAAGATGGGTATTTATACGAAGAGAAAATTCAAAGCTCACTAGAGGCTTAAGGAAATTCAGCTGCTGATTAGGGTGACAATATGCAGAGAGTAGTAAACTGCCTGTCCTTTAGATGAGGATTGGAAGAGCTGGTTCATCCCCTTCTGCTACTTTTAAAGGCTGCAGCCCCTGCTGGGGGGTGGGAATTAAAAGTATGGGAAGGGACACCTCCTCCCTCACCAATAACTTGTTTTGACCTCCATCATAAGGGTGAAGTCATCCCTGCCAGTGTATTCTGCAGCCTTGGCCTGGCTCTGTGGGGCATCTTGGAGGCTTAGCAGGTGATATAAGGGGTAGATGTGAACTGGTCAGGAGAGGTGGCTGCAGGAGAAAGAGAATGGCCAGGGAGGTGAAGGTAGCAGAGTGAGGAAGGAAAGGGAATCCTGTGGGGTAGCCTTGACTGCCCCTTTCCTGCTTTCCATCCTTTTCTCTACCCCCATGTGACATAATCTGTTATTGTAAGATTTTGCTGGCTGGCTGAGAAGCCTTGAAACATCTCTGAGATAATTAATGTGGGGATTAGAAATTAGAATGTAGAAATTAAAAAAAAAAAAAGGAAAGTATGTACTAGGTGATGGAACAGACAGATTGAGGATTATATTATCCCTTAGGAACAGAATATATGCTGCTTTTGTCTCAGTGTAAACTTCTTTACAAATATTAGTCAGACTTTGGAGTATTTTGCTTTACTGATTGTAGTTGTTGCATGAATAATGAACAGCAATTATAGAGTTCTACATGTTGCACATTGGTCACATTCAACAGGAATTTTATTATTTACATTAGACTGGAGAACATCTGTGCCATTCCCATCTGTGCTCTGTCTGAATGAGTGACTTACCAGCTGGGTTAGGTATGTTTATGGAGAAAGATGGAGCCTGTCCTCAAGGACTATTTGAATTTCTCAAGATGAAGTAATACTAGCACATATGTAAGAAAAACAGAGTATATATTAACATCCCTGCTGAATATCCCTTTTCTCCAGCCTGTCAGAGCTTGCCAGCTGAAATGAATTATCTTAATAGATTTCAAGGACAATGATGGTTTGTGATTACCTGGTCTGCCTTCCTGAATAACATAGCCTATAGAATTTCCCCCCAGTGATTTCTGCATCAAGCACTTAACTTCTGTTTATGCTATATACTACAGCATAAACAAAAATAAGAAGACACCTCCCAGACGCTCTCCCCCAGTTCAAAGATACAGGATTTCCCATAAATTCAAGGAGCTCCAGAGCAGGGTGATAGTGACTCACTAGGTGGCACTCTTACTTCTGAATCTCTGCTAAATTAAATTCCAGGCATCTATTTTAAGGGTTTTGCATTAAGTAAAACACTGGTTTTAGAGGGAAGATATTATTCATAGTCCTCAATGCCCTTGCTGCTTGTGATTTCAAAGTATTATTTAGAAGAACCTGTTAATCTGGAAGTCCATGCACTCTTACGCTGTTTTTTGGTTGTGGGTTTTTTTTGCCACAATCTGTGGCATTTTTCAAACCTTTAATAATTACCTAGGAGTTAAAAGTGTAGAACTCAGCTAGATAAAATTTGCTGCATTGGGCCAGGGTAGTAGACTTAAAAGAAAGGAAACAGGATTACCAAAGGGTGTGTAACCTGTCTTTGAATGGAAGCATTTTGCATTTGGGAAGTCTGGCCTCCCTGCTAAGATGAATTAGATATGACCTAGATAATTGCTTTCTGTACTCCTCAAGAGTAGGGGACCTGTGGGCTATAGCAATTGGCTTTTCTGTTACTGAGTGGGTTAAAATTTCTGCTGGGCCAAAGTCTTGATCAAGAAACTCAGTTTTGACTAAGTGTACAATAGCCCTCTGGGAGAAGAGTGTAACACTTAAAAGGGAGGGAATATTCCTACCTCTAGTGAACCCTGTGAGGAAACTGGTGCAACAGGATGATAATGTCCTCCAAGAGCACGTGCATTGAAATGGTGTTTGTGTACAAGAATCTTCCCCTGGTTTTCTTTGTTTGGAAGCAAACCAATTTCTTCTCAGTTTGTGACTTAGTCTGCAAAATACTTTAGCATGTCTAAGGTATGGAAATTACTGCAATTCCAGCTTTGTAAAGAGCTGATTATATTAAATAGGTCATTCCAGTAGTATCATTAGCGCTATTTGCAAAAGTGAGCACAACAGGAGACAGGCTTTCTATCTGGTCATATTATTAACGTTCTTGGGTTTTAAATTTGCAGTGTACTAGCATTCCTACATTTTTTAAATGTACATGTAAGGGGTTGCACTTGTGATTTATTGTTATATAAATTATTACTACATTGTTTTAGGGCCATGCAAGGGGATAAGAAAAGAAGTAGGTAAGTCTGTGTACCTCCGTTTTGGCTGAGAGTACATGCACATGAGCAAATAGTGCAATTGGAGCTGATCAGAAAGCAAAACAGGTGATGATAAGGGCCCAATGTCCATATCATATTTATCTGCAGGGCGCTGTGTTACTTCACACTAGCTCTGCTCTGCACTGAACTCTGGTTCTTGGTTCAAATGCACTAGGTCTTTGTCACTCTGGGGCACAGCTGCTGTTTTAGTTTCAGCTGAAAGCAATCCAATTTATGTGCTCCAAAACTGTACCACAATAGGAATGTAACGAGGGATGATCAGAACTTTGCAACAAAAGGCACTCATGTTCTGAACTAAAATGCTAATGGAAGAGCACCCCAAGTATCTTCATTTTTACTCCAGTGGTAGCATCCATAGGACAGTTCTACGTGCTAATAGAAGACTGGGTAGCTGACTGCTTTAGACTGATTTGATTTTTTTTTTTTTTCTGGAAGTCCTTTTCAGCAGGAATAACCTGGTGATCTTCTGAAATTTAGAAGATTTACTTTCCATTTCTCAATAATTTACCTTAAAATAAAATTTTTTATGATGAAACCATACCGTGTGATTCTAGTTTAAAAATATTGTTTCCCATTAGAGGGGAATGTTGCATCATTTTCCTTAAGTTGTAGTATGTAATGAGATCCCAGATCACTTTGTGTTATCTATTTTGACATATATATCTTTAAAAATATAAATAGTTGCATATTGCCAATGACTGGCATCAGCTTCATCTATTTTTGCTGCCAGTTTTTTGCTTAATAAATGCCAGTAGGTGATAACAATATTCTGTAGATGCGCTGTGTATATTGCAGTGATTTATTTGTTCAGATATGTCTGAACTCACAATGTGGTAGGACCAGAGCTTTGTTTTAACATGCCTGATGCTGCAGGGATTCAGGGTGACAGATACAACTCAATACCACATACACTGGGTTTTCCTAGAAACCTCTAAAACTTGTACCTCCTCAGTGATAGCCCACGAATCACTACTGACACATTGGATATATAATTTTTCTTTTGCAAAAACAATTTATATGGTGTGGAATACTTGAGCAGAATTGCAGAATATTCTAGCAAAGCCATCTAAGAGAAGCAAAACCACTAATATGGGAGAAATAAGATATTTTTCCAATTAGAGAAACTGAATACATACAATATTTCCCTTATAGATAAGCTGTTGTCATTGGCATATGACTTAATTTCTCTTTCCCTTAAAGATAACTGACAGAACCCACTGATACCCTGAAGAGGAACTTACTTTTATTTTTGACCAGGTTTTGTGGTTGGTAATATAGTGGCTTTAGTTTTCTGTTTACCTTCATTGTAAAGAGTGTAAGAGGGCATACTTGGGTGCTGTATATTCCTTAGCAAAACTTGTGCACTTTTGATCTTTTTCACTTGAACAATTGTGATATTCTGTTAATAAAATGATAGTGAAAAGCTTGCAGGACACTGAACTGCTTTATGCAAATCTCGTGCCTGTTTCAGTCTTTGTCACATTCAGTTCATAGATTCTTGTGGATGATTTTGCCCCAAGGTTAGCACGTCACAGTCTGCCCTCTTCTATTTTCTTTCCATCAAGTACTTTTCATAAGAAAATCCTGCTGAAAAGAAGAAAAAGACTCATAACAACAGGAACCTACATAACAACAGAAACGCTCAACTGGTAACATATAAGTCATTTCATTGGAATACTGAAACTGAGTAAAAACTGAACTGAGTAAAAACTGAACTGAGTAAAAACTCCTTTCTTCTTTGCTCTATGACTGCTTTCGAAATAATATTAGGTATTATATTCGATGAAATTCTCCCGGGCAGCCATTGTTTTATTCTATTGCAGAGTTCCTTGCGTAACTAGGCCATAGGGATTTTTCTAGTGCATGTTACTTGGATAGTAGGTCTTGAACTCAAGGAATGTCTAGGAATTGTAAATTAGGTTTCACACATATGAGATACCAAAATGAGAATCTGTTCGGAGCCCTGAACAAGATTTTATCTTGTGTGGTTTTACTCTTTGGGCTCACCAGTGAGTTTTAAACACAGCATGGGCTCAGACTGGTTCCCTGCTTGGAATGACGTTCCATGACTGATTCTGGGCTATTGGCTCACCCTGGGCTTCTTAATTGTTTTTTTCCTCAGTAATCTATTAGGGAGTAACGATATTCGTGTGCCAAAATGAAAATTATTCTGACCTTTATATTATCTCCCTTATCCTCTTAGAGTCCTTTGATCAGTGGCCAAATAAGTGATGTTGACAAGTTGATCTTTCAGTTATTATCAGTGCACATCTGAGTTAACCCATTAAGCAATTCACACATCCCAGAGCCCAGAGTGCTAACTCATGCAGATGTTACAACTGTCTATGTTCTGACCTTGTTTTATCTGCAAGGATTAGAGAGGCGTGCTTGTTCTAATAAAAGTTTATGATATAGAAGAACATAACAATAGTACCCATGAAACCAAAGAAACAGACCTTACTTAATTAAAGCATTTGTTATTAGTAACTAGTTCCTTCTTTAACTGAATCTCAAAACTGTCCCTGGAGCCATCCTACTGTGAAAAAAAGATTTTACTTCTTTATGAGTAGTGCTTTAAGCCATGTTTTGAACTCAGCTTGAGAAAAAGAGAAAAATTATCTAAGAGTTGTAATGAAATGTGGTAATTGAGATGTCATTTGTGCTAGGATTTATTAGGAATAAAGAACTAAGCAGAAATCATTATTGTTTTATGTCAATGTGTAAGACTGCAATTTGCTTGTAAATGTTGTGTGCAGGTCTGCTAAAAATAGTTATCACTCTATGTCAGACTAAAGGTTGCTTAGATCACCTGTCCTGTCTCCAGGACTGGTCAACAGTGGCTGTCCACAGCAGGGTAGAAGAGGGAAAGCACACGTGATCCTTCTTTGGAGTTCTCTCCCATTCTCCAGCAATTTCTGCCACAAGAAGTTGGTAGAAATTTAGAAGCCTCTGGTGGCTTCCTCCTGAACTTGTCCAGCCCAAGTGATTCCCATGACACTAACATTTACAGCATACTGTGACATAGATTCTGCATAATATACTGTACTGGTTTTGTCTGGGATAGAGTTAATTTATTTCATAGAAACTCATATGGTACTCTGGTTTGGATCTGTGACCAAAGGAAGGCCTTTTCTGCTTCTCACACGGTGTTATGGTTTGAGGTTTGGGACCAGGACAGGCAGGGGTTGGACACCCTGAGGGTCCCAGGGGAGAAGCAGTTATTCCCTCCCCCTTCCTGTCCACACCGGATACTGGAGGCAGGAAGTGGTCTCCAGCGTGAGAGGAAGAGACGCCTTGGGAGCTGACCCTTCCATGCGGCCAGGAACCATTTTCTCACTACTCCTCATCCTCCAGTGAATCCGAAGCCATCCAACCTTTGGTTTTGTATTATATTGCATTTATTGTGTTTTCCCCCATCTTTGTACCTATATCTACCTTCCCTTCTTGTTTTCTGTTCCCTTTTAAACAATAT
>VZZY01025393.1:951-26874 GCA_013400335.1 Eurystomus gularis | reverse complement strand
CCTTGAGAAGGCTTAGGGGAGGCCTTATTACCATGTACCAGTACTTGAAGGGTGGCTACCAAGAGGAAGGAGACTCCTTTTTACAAGAAGTCACATGGAAAAAAGAAGGGAGAATGGTTGGGGAAATTCCAATTGGAGTCCAGAAGAAAATTCTTCACAGTGAGAACAATTGAACATTGGAATAGTCTCCCAAGGGAAGTGGTAGATTTCCCTACATTAGACAGTTTTAAGACTCAGCTCGACAGGGTGCTGGGCCATCTCACTTAAACTGTGTTTTTTTCACCTTGAAAGGTTGGACTAGATGATCCTTGAGGTCTCTTCCAACCTGACATTCTATGATTCTATGATCTTTTTTGGAGACTGAGTACTTATATTACAAGCCTTTATGGGAGTGTTTTTAGATCATTGCTCACTTGGAACTTTTGCAGATCTACTAAATCCTTTTGACCATGAGAGACTTCCACACAACATTCCAGATATGGGTGCCCTGTGAAGTTTGTAATGGCATAATGTTATTCTCACTCTTCTCAACATTCCCAGTCCTTTCCCCACCTCTCCTCTCTCCAACAAAACTCCCTCAACAGGCAAAATGGTGTCTGAAGTCTTAATGCAGCCATGCTGAGAACAGTAGAGAAGAAGACTGGAATAAATGTCTGCTTGAGTGGCTGGGTCTAGGATGTTGTCAGAGTAATCAATTATGTAGTTTCATAAAATTCTACAGATCATCTGTTTTACATGTTGCCACCCTGCCAAGGCCGTGTAATCCTCCCCAGCAATATTTAACAAACAGAGGACTGATAATAAAAACAAAAATCCATAACCATGTTGTGCCACTGAAAAAAAAACAGAAAAGGGCAAAATTGGTATGCCCTATTACTACACATTTTGATAAAGTTTATGGGTGACCCTGGTCAGGCTGAACCAATGCATAAACATAATTACTTGACTAATTAGCTTAATTTTCTGTTTCTTTAATTCTAATTTTGGCAAGCAATCTTTTCTATATGCCACCCAAGCATAATTCTAAAGCATTTTAGCTCATTTTCTCATGCTATCTAGCTTGGAAACTGCCCTAGAAATTAATTTCTCAGTGGCCAGAAGCTTTATTCCAATTTTCTGTCTTAGATACATTTTCTGCTAATTATTATCCCTTAAACTTAATTTAATCTTGGAGACGTTTCATTATTTTTTCAATTTACTGGGCTGGAGCTATGGTGAAAATTTACCAATGGACAATTTAAAATGTTAAAAATAAATATACAGTTTTCTTCATTTAACATTGCTTTTCTGGTTGGGTAAGTACTTCAAGAATTTGGTTAGCTGTGAAGTTTCTAGTTTAAGCACTTTAATAGGAACATACAAAGGAAAAATAGTATATACAACTTTATTTGGTACATATGCACAATGGAAAATGTGTTTTATAGAAAAATTCCCAAACTCAAATAAATTTGACCAAAAGCTAAGACCAAGCATATGGAAAATTCCACTCCTAAAAGATTTTCAGAAAATTGAGTAATAGAAAATCGAGGTTTCAGACCTCAATAATTAATTATTAGCTACTGCCAAACCTTATAATATGGATAATATTACCCTTTTTCTACTTCAATTGTTTGTGCTTGCTATAGCTATGATTTCTTAAAGAAAAAAATTGGTTTTGAATCAACAGGATGCTTTAAAAAAGTCTAAAATCTGAGCACTGCTAGCAGACTATTTCATGTATGCACTGTAGAAACAAAAAGATTGGTTTGAATATTTTACAAGCTTACGTTGTGAAATTCTTTGATCAAAGACTCTCAACTATGTCACAGCATTAAGTTAAACTTTCTGAAGTGCTATGTGAATCCAAGGAATTTCCATTGTTTTCAAAGGATAACTTTTGCAGGCTGGCTTTGAAGTGAGGAAAACACAATGAGGCCTTTAAGTAGGTAATCTGTAGAAAACATAGCAGTTATAAAATCACATAAAGACACATTTGTTCACTGATAAGCATCTGAATATAGGGTTTTACACTGAAAAAGAGTATTTGTATATTAAGATAAATGCATAAGTTTTCAGTTTCACATCCATAATCAGGAAGTAAATGATTGAAAATACAGTGCTTGAAAAGATGTTGCCTTCTCCTTGTGTAGACAAATGCTGGCTAATGTCAGTGTTGAAACAACTGGATACACCACCAAATTGGACTGATATAAGTTATGTTGTTTCATTAAATAATCAAATTTTAAAATCTGTTCAGAGATTTTCAGATTTGGTTTGAGTATGTTCCAAATACTTCTAGCAGACCGAAATACACTGTATTCCAGTTCTCACTCTTAAAGATACCATACTGAAGTCACTGTATAAAGAATTCCTTCGAATTCCAGATGGTACTAGAAAATGCAGCTGGTTAAAAACTACATTAGTAGATGTACACGAATTAGTAAAGGCTAATACAGATTTATTGTAGGATAAATAACATGAGTTGTGGAATTGTTGTGATTACTGTATCTTTTTCTTTCACTTACTGAAAGTTAACTATTGTTTGGCCTTCACCTAAATTTCCAACAGTTTATTCTGTGACACTATCTGAGTAAGGCAGAAAAAAGTTTGCTTGATGTAAGTGAATTTAACTGTATGTACACTGAAACACAGAATTTAATGTTTTACCTGTCAATCTGCTAAGTTAAAATGTTTGGTCTGCTTTTCAGAATAGTTCTTTTTAATTCTTAGAGTAACAAAAAACCTCTACAGAACTAGGTGCTCCTAATTTGCAGAGAAATTTTATAAAAAATAAGTTATGATAGATCCACTTCAGGAATTGCATTCTAACTTCTGAATAAAGGCATTTGCAATATGTGTCCCATTAGACCAAATAATGTTAATGGTAATGTTTTGACATAAAATAGTTTTGAGTCTTATAGCAAGATAATGTTAAGAATTCTCCCTTATTGCTGCTGAAATAAATCCCTCACTGTTTAATAGCTTTAACTTGAAAGAACAAAATGTTCATGTTTTCGGCTTTCCTGCATTTTTACCTCTTGGAGTTCTTCTTCCTAAACTCTTACCCTATCATATTCTCAAGGTTTCGCGCCTGGCTCTACCTTATTTTTGTTCTAAGAGAAGAGAAACAGGAATTAACTGTCCTGTGTGATCTCAGTAGCATATGGACAATCCTTATCTAAGAAGTGAGAGGTGTCCCTTAGCCAGAAATGTCCTTTGGAAGCCCTGCCCCTACTGGCCATCACGTGACTTCCTTGTACCAGAAGTCCTTCCCCTCTTTCAAATGGGGGTCTTCATTACAGTGCTTGAAAAGACCTACATGTTGACAGAATGCCCTGTGATTGTCTGGCAGGACCAGCTACTCCATGCATTTTTCCAGAAGTACCTCACAACAGGAATCCCCTTCCCACTACATACATGCCAGCTGCAGTGTCGTTGCAGAAACTGTTTTATGGCTGGCAAGCTGCCATTTCTGACAAGGTCATGACCCTGTGATTGGCTGCCCATTTGGGTCACAAAATGCTAATACAGAGAAAAATACATGTTTATAAATAAACTTTTATTTCTGTATATACATTTCTGTGTAAAAGTGTGTAGAAATATGCATAAATATATATGGATTTTATTTATACATGCACTTCATGTATACGTATTTATATGTGTGTGTATATATAGCACAATTATACATGCACAGGGAGTACATACATTAAAATTATATAGACCTATAAGTTTAGCTATTTAATGTACAAAACTTTTTAATAATAGCTATTAAAATTAGTAAGTAAAGTTATAATGTGAATAGAAAGAAAATAGAAAAAAGGTGTAAGGCAAGTTTGAGGCCCCTCATTGGACAAGGCTACTGGGCAAGCCTTTGCATGCTGGTGGGGGGGAGGAGTTCATGGAGAGTGGGAGAGGCACCAGAAGGGTCGAGGACCACAAACACTTTGGAACATGGCCAAAAGTTATGGACCTATCTGAGGAGGCTACCAAGGAGCCCCTGCATAACCCCTGTTGCGTGCAAAGCAGACACCTGTGCAGTGAGCTGCTCTGAGAGGCCCTGCATCCAGCTGCAGGCCTCTGGGATGGCCATGCACTAGGGTGGGTTTTGAGGCTTTGCACTGTGCTGGAAAACACAGGCAAACATTGCCTGCGAAAATGAGAAATCCCAACTTCAGAAAAACATGTATATGGGGACAATAAGGAAAAACTCCAAAGTGATTCCTGAAACACATTAACCAGAAAACAACAGCCAATGGGCCAATGGATCAGAAACTGGTATTTTGAGGTCAGTTTCACGGAGGGAGGGTGAGTGGTGGTGGTGTGAGCTTCCTTTCTCCTTCCCCATGGCTGTGGGGGAGCTTACAGCTGCCTGTAGGACCATTACAGGGTGCAGGTTGGTGGTGTATGTTTCCTTATCCTTAAGTCAATTAACTTATGGACAGTTTCAAAAACTCCAGCTAAGTGACTGAGGTGTGCCATGGTCTATTCACCTTCCTATCTGGGCCTGCAACAGTCAAAGGAAGAAAAATAGGCATAGAAGAAACAGTGGCATTTGAGGAAAAAAAGAGAAAAAAGCTGGAGAAACCTGACAGGCAATCAACTCCCTTCATACCCTATTAATAAAGTTTCTTTGTGCATGACTTCAACTGATAGTCCAGGGGTTCCTTCCTTACATGTGTGAGGTAGCTGCCAGTTGGTAAACATGTCTGTGCCACCACTTCTTTTAAAAGTTAACTATGCTCCTGGGGAAGTGGGGAGCTTTTTGGTTATAAATCCTCTGTTAGAAGGTGCTAAAAGGCAAACAGAAGTGGTCTGAACAGAAGCCAAGTGGCAACCTGGCTTACAAACCAGGATGCTTACAGCCTACACAAGGCAACAAGAAAGCACTTTAAAAGAAACAAGGACTAGAGATGAATAAAACATTGAGTTCATCTTGTAAATATTGATGTTTTTCATATATTTAGAACTACTAAAACTGTTCATTTAAATGGTATGATTATTTTTCATTTTGTTTCTTCACATTTTAACGGTCACATAAAAATGTCACTGTTTATATAGCAAAACATTATCAGTGAATATTTTTAACATTTTAGAATATTTATTTGAAGTGATTATGGTCTGAAAGACTTACAACGAAACCTAAACATAATTATAACTTTGCTATTCTGCTGAAAATAGTTATTAGAACAGTCTCAAACACGTACAGATTGCTGTTAACTTTCGTATTGTTGACTTTAGAAGTACATACAAATAAACTTCTAAAATATTCAACAGTTTCTACTTCCTATGTGAGATTTCAGTTGCTATGCAGTTTACCTTTAAGTGTTTTTTCCCTTCTTAGAATTCTGTGTTCTATGGCAAGAAATGAAGTACTAATTTCTTCTTCAGTGAACAAGGAAATCGTGTCTGGCAGAAGTCTGGCTGTGTCCAAAGGCATGATGGAAATAAGAAGCTTTACATTAATTCTGTTATATTTGTGTGCCTGCCTTGGAACAATGTTTTCCTTTACCTGATTCATAAGATTCTATTAAGATACAACAATTCTACAAAATGGAATTTCCTTTTGTCTAACAAGTATCTCTGTTCTTAAGCTTTCTTCTAGGCTGTAAGGCTACAAGAGATGTAATAGGGACACGCAGAAGCCTATGGAACTCATTTTAACTATATTTTACCTTTGTGTGAGCCATAGTATCTGGAACAGGAGGAAATTTCAGGACTGGTATGGAAGACAACAATCCTAACAATACAAAGGTATGGAGAAGCTGCTCAATCTCTCTCTGGTGATTTATGTGTCTTTCAAGGTTTACATTCTTACACTTTTATCAGTAGATTTTTATGATCATACTAATTGTTCTGAAACAACTTTCTTAATCGTCTGATGACTAAGTACTTGAATAGTTTGGTTTTTTTCCTATTATGAAATACTTTTTCTCCACCTGAACAGTACTAACAGAATGTAAGACTAAAGATACAAACCTTGTGTGAAGTTATGTTTCAATATTACTATGACATGAAATATGTTCTGTGGTAGAATCACGTGCACAAAGTAAGTTTCTTCTCATTAATATGAATTTATTAAAAATGTGTTCCTGATTCTTGCAAAGCTGATTTCCATTCAACATCTCAACTTTCTCATTAAAGGGATCTGTGAACTAAACTTGGTATTTACTATCTGTGGAGAGAGCCAGCTGCCAGTCCTAACTATAAATGCTGCATACAGAACTTGGTCAAGAGCTTCATCTGATGTCAAGTGACATCTCTATTATAACCAATAAAGTTCTGATTAGCCAATAAGGTAGATCTTGAAAATTATGTCAGTCATAATGACTCTTGCATATTCAGCTGTTCCCATTTTACCATGTTAGATTTTATTTATATGGTTTGGTGACTATAACCATTTACTGAGTATTGTATTTTAAATATAAAGCCTAAGAAAGCAGGCTAATTAGTTTTTACAAGTGTGAGTTTTTTTAATTCCACCTGTACTTGGTTTCATGCTAAAGTACATTGGTTTGTACTGCTTCTCCCATAGCACTCTTAATAATATCAGAAGTCTGTACTGTCAGAATAATAAAACCAAGTAGAGTGGTTTTGTGAGAATATATTAGAGGCAAATAAAAGGTTACTTAACCAACATCAGCTGTGACTATTCCTTGATCTGTTAAAACCAACTAGCATCAGCTGCAGCCTGGCAAAGATGGGTTCTTACCCTACTATGTCTGCCACAAGTCCCCTCCCCTGCCTGCTCCCCTCATCATTTATCATCTGATAGCTATAAACTATTTAGCATAAACTAGATGCTGACACTCCCTTAATACTAAAACATATCAGTGAGGCAACATCAATTCTTTTTCTCCTTGCATACTTGACCCGAAAGCTGCCCAGTATAATCTGAAGCCCTAAGGCTACCATGTTTTCCCTCCTTACTCCTTTAATCAAGGAGTGGTTGTGACTTACCTAACTGCTGATTCTCAACAAGCTGTTGATTTGAATAATCCAAATGGTTTGCATGCTCCTATTCAAAGCCACTTTGCTCAAAATAGTAATAAATACCATTAAACCTGATTTTGCCAAACTCCAACAAACCTAATCTCTGAAGATTTTTCAACTGTACTTGCTAAAGGAAAATGCATGAAGGTAGAACTATCCTGAGCTTCTCCTGGGGAGTGCACAGTAACACTGCTGCTAGTCAGCAAGCCCCACAAGCATCTTTCAGAATGGATAAAAAATGAGGCCTCAGCTTCACCCCACACTGCTGTACCAGTAAATAAATCCCCTAAATCTGAACTGTGCAACACTGACTATTAAACTCACAATAAAATCCTGCAGCTCTACTGCTCTGCCTCTCCTCTTGGCTGCCTGAGCAATGAAATACACTAAAATAACTCCTCCCACTACGCTCTTTGTGGGTTTGAGCTGATTGAGTGCAGACTGATACCCAGTTCACCCACATGCTTCTTTTGAACCCAAAGACACTGTGATGCTTGGGCAAGGGCACGGTATCAGTGCTGAGCAGCAGTACCAGCTCTGGCACAGGAGCATCCTAAGTTCTCGTAACGTCTGAGAACCCCAGCAGCACCTGAGCTAGTAGTGTTTGCATTAATATGCATTTAAATGAACATATCTTATGTTTCTTGCAGGTCTTCACAGCAGAAAGAATTTCCTAATGGGCTGAATTTAGCCTGGAAGCAACCAGATGCTGCACTTTATCGTTTAACTTCCCCCAGAAGGAATGGCTGCTAACATGGAAGCTGGAAGCACAGGCTCTACCAGGCATCGCTGCTGCAGCCCTGTGGTGCTTTGCAGGAACAAACCAATGGAACACCACTAACAACAATAAAATAATGATAATAGTGAGCTCTGAGGGCGGGAAAGGCAGCCCTCCTGGTAGGCGAGGGTAGGCTGTGGCACCCCTGCTCTGGCAGCCCATGCCTGCTCCGGCCCCACTCCCCAGACTGAGGCCTCTCAATGGCAGTGAGAGGAGCTGGCCTGAGGCTAGTATAATGTGTGAAGTGTACCTCTTTCATTATTTACTCCTTACCTCCACCTGTCTTCCACCCAAAAGCATCACTTCTGTCATAATTGTTCTGACAGCTTTTTTCTAGCGGCATGACTTAACGACAACTGAAGCAGAGAAAAAAAAGAAAGGTTAGAAGCTGCTGTCACCCTCTTTGCTGCTTCTTTCCAGTGATGTTGGCATGGTAAGCACAGACATACTACCTGAACAAAGTCATGTCCCATCTCTTCCTGGAGCCCTCCTCCTCTAAGGATGACAGGAGAGGTTTCAAGAGTATTGGGAGCAGAACTGATTTCTGGAGGGTAAGGGGTTAATTGCAAAGATGTTTTCTTGGAGGACAAAGAAAGAAAGAAGCTCCTAATGTTAATTTGGAGCAATATAATATTGCAGTTCTCCTAAAAACAGTGCGGTAGATGTTGTGCTTTCAACTGAAGAAGGTCAAATAACTTCTTAAAATGCATTTGGAGAAATTCTGGGTACAAACAATAATACTTACACTTCTGGATAGTTAGTTGAGGAAAACAATAGGCGAATTGATTGCTGCATCATATTCCTAATATTAGGCTTGGTATGACAAGAGCTTCAATAAAAAACAAAGATTTGGATTTATAGTTCTTTTGACTTTCAGCTGTTAAAAAGTATTTCCAGTAGGACAGCCAGGACAACATACAATCTTGATTCACCTGGTTTGCTGTTGCATTACCTCATATTTCAGTGATGGTTGCAAAACATATCTCTGTTTTCACTGCTAGGTGGAGGACTTCCAAAAATTATCAGCATTGCCCAGATGACAGCAGAAGGCAATGTTTCTCACCCTACACTTCCTTAAAAATGGAAATGCCTGCTTATAACAATTCATTTGGAAGAATTGTACTCCCTCTTGTAATGCTGTCTGTTATTCATAGAGTCATAGAAAGGTTTAGATTGGAAAGGACCTTAAAGATCATCTAGTTCCAACCCCCATGCCATGGGCAGGGACACCTCCCACTAGACCAGGTTACTCAAAGCCCCATCCAACCTAGTCTTGAACACATCCAGTTTTGTGGCATCCACAACCCTCCTGGGCAACTTGTTGCAGTGACTCACCACTCTCAGAATGAAAAACTTCTTCCTAATTTCTAATCTAAATCTACCCTCTTCCAGTTTAAAGTCACTACCCCTCATCCTATCACTAAGAATAAAATAGTCCATAAAATAGTTATTGCTGGTTCATAAAATAGTGTGCCCTTCCTTGATATACAATGTGTGTGTTGATGTACTAGAAATGACTGTAATACATACTCAAATGGTGCCAGACCATGGGGACATGTCGTTTAGTAGTCAGAATAACGTTATCCCCAAGTTTAATGTCCTTTATCTGCATCTAAGTAACATCCAGAAAGGAGAGATATTTTTCCCACCTTCAAAAATAAATACTTCTTCATTTATATTCAGTTGACTATAAACCTAGTCAGAAATACATCCCAAAATAGATCTTCAAAGATTAAGATAACCAACAGATTTTGTTAAAATAACATATAAAGTTTGTGTTTATAAACATGTTTGTGTAGAATTCAGCAGAATTTTTCAATGAAACCCCAAACAGACATATGTTGTAGTCTTACCCTGAATAATCCCATTACATGTCTTGCTAGAATTGCATAGGGAATAGAATTGTCTCATAGCAAAAAGATGCAAATATATCATATTTGGAAAACAGTACATAGTGGCTCTGTAGCTATAAGTAACTTGAGAACCCTGTAGAGATTTTTATGCTAAGAAGTGGGGTAAACAGTGGTATTTAAATCTTCTTTTGAATCTTTAAGCTCACTTGCACATATAGTTTGCAGAGGGGCAACCCCTGTTGGATGGACTCTACTGGAACAAATGGTGTAGGAACACAATGATAACCCTCCAGGACAACAACAGCCATATTTACAATGAGAATCTTCTGTTAGGTGTAGCCTAGATTTGCCAGCTGAAGGAATGCAACATTTGCTCCATCTAGCCATAATTCCATAGTTTTATGGAAGGCTGTTACATTGAATATTGTTATGGAGCTGAGGACAGGTCTGACTTCAGTCTAGGGAATCAATCTGAGTAAGTCATCCTACTTCAACACAGAAATGTTTTTGAAAACCTAACCAAATCTTTAATGCCAGTGTTCTTCAGTTATTAATAAATGTGCATGCAATTAGCTGAGTTTTTATCTTGTTTACATTGAGATAAGCCATGGATTTGGTTTTGTGCCAGGAATTTGGCATGGGAAACGTATAGCAGAGAGACAGGAAGAACCAGAATCAGTAAGCCAAATTCAGCAGAAGCACGTTAGTGGGCCTATCTCCACTAACATCTCTAGAGAAATGCTCAATTATATGAGTCCTGAACTTAAATCACATGTTTATAAATTGGAATCACACTAAAATGCTCTGGAAATAGAGCCAAAAGGCTTGCTTCACACAATTCATTTAGCATTGATTTAACATAATGAAAGAACATGTGAACGTGCCATAGTAACAATGAACTATGTAAACCGGAGATATTCCGTTTACCTATAAAGGTTTTAAGGTAATAAAATGCCTGGCTTATGTTGGGTGAAATCTCAATTCATAAGCAGTTGCTGTATTGTGAATGTGCTGAGTAGCTAGATAAAAGAAGTGGGAATATCTTAAGGCCTTATATCTTGCGCACACTTCATATAAAGCAAAGTGTTATTTAAAGGTCTGGCTTAAATGGTCAGTTGTGGATGCAGAAGAACACTGAAAGTAATAAGGATTGTATAAAATAAATGTAAAGCTTGCTTCAGTGCAGTTTCCATAAGCTGGCTGCTTTGTTTTCCCATTTCTGATAGATGGAAATACACCTCAGCCTCCTTCTTATCCCCTTGGTACATGGGCTTCTACAGCAGTGGAGGATATATATGTTCACCTCACCTAAATTGAAGAAGGAGAATATGGAGAAGTTGGTGCTTCTCAGGTAGAACAGCTGGCTCACTAGAGGAACCAGGGTTGTATTTATTGACTTCTCAATATATAATGCAAACATAAACCTCTTCTGTATAATCAGGCAAGTTCTTACCTTTACTGCATGTGAAATTCAATTTACTGAGGCATGGTGCTTCCATAAAGACACAAGGAAAGTCTGGTCATCTCAGGCATATGTAGCCATGTTTCTCAGGTAGCAGCTGGCAAGATAATAATTCATTAAAAATGGAGAAATTCAGTTAGTGCAGGGAGCAGACCCAGATCCTTCCCTTCCATTTTTTCCTAATAGTTGGTATCTGGTCTCTACAGCTGGCTGCTGCTGTCCGTTGGAGTAGATTTCGTAGCCTTTTGCAAGGTCAAAGACTGGTTTATTAGTCATGTTGTCAGCCAATGGATGGAAAAGGCTGAGCGTGGGGTGAATGTTTGCTCTTCTGAGACACGGTTTCTTTAAAGGCTTTTAACAAAACACCATAGCTTGGGTATCCCAAGAGCTTCTAATTTTCCCCTCAACCTTCCCTACCATGTAATACTCTGTTCGTGGTGGACTTAGCATAACCCTTACAGGAAGATCTTACAGATGCAGGAGTTCCAGTAAGGTATTGTTAATGTAGTAATAATTGATATTAGAAAATTAAGGGCTGAGATTATTTAAAGGGATGGTAACTAACACCAGTCCCCATGTTTTTTCAGGTTGGTGGCAGAATTCCCTGTCACTGGATGTCCTCTTACCTCCGCACATATCTACTCTGTGAAGCTCCTCAGATACATCACATGCTATGTTTACTTCCTAGCTTCTTGAGAAGAATGTGAAATGACTCAGTAGACATGCCACTGGGTATATGATACAGTCCCCAGCACGAAAACCACAGAACTGCTTGAGAGACCCAAGTGGCTCAGAGCGCAAGCGGAGCATGTTTGCAAACGGGAATTACCGTGCTTTTAAGAAAACATCCAGCTGCATAGCCAAGAGCCCCCAAATCCCATCTGCTGGCTCTGATACTTTCTTTCCCAGACTTTTTTCAGCCACTCACTCTAGCAATAACATCAGATCAATTCTAGGTGCCAGCTGGAGTTGGTTTTGATGGTCCTCACACCCTGTAGCAACCCTCACCTGTCACCCACAGTGTGCATTGTTTTAGCCCATGGCTATGTTTCTTACAACTTGAGAGAGATCTCTTTAGTGTACCAGATTGTTTGAAAGCAGCTTTTCATGTAAAATTAAGGCACTTATAAACCAGAAAAATAGGTCATTTTGGATCCACTTGGATGTGAGATAGTTCTAAGATGCTGCAATATGGAGAAATAAGTATTTATGTATTTGTTTTAGCTAGGAGCAAAGTCCTCTATAAAGTGACACAGGGACCTATATTGTTACCTTCTGTACTAACAGAAGAGAAGGGATTATGAAGCTAGAACACAAAGGAAATAACTTTCTAAAAAAACAAAAAGTCAACAAAACCAGGTGATCTATCCAAAATGAAAGTATTTTCTCATACAAGCATTTAAAAATTCCTTTTTACTTTTCAAATTCTCAAATATATGCTAAATGCCCAAATTACTGTTGCTGTATTATCCTCACTTGCCTTTTGATTTCAGTGACTAAGGTAATGGTGAATCAGTCTCAGTTGGATCTATTGCTTTTTCTTCTTCTTCTTTAAAAAAAAATAATGCTTACAATACTTTTCTTTAGAAGAAGTCAGTCAACCTCATTCTGGTATTTTTTACTCCCAGATTTACACAGTTTCATGTTGTGCTGGGAGATTTTAATTTTGAAACCATGGAAGCAGCAAACAGAATTCTTGGGCCCATTTAATTAATCACATTTGTATTCTTCATGTTCTTTGTATTGCTGGTAGGTATCATCTTAAAAATACTTATCCTTTTGCATAAGCAGTAGAAGAACTGTACTATTTTTAACACCATAGGAATAGCAAAAGCTAGACCTATAAATAAAGAAAAATCACTAATTATGCCCAAACCTTCAAATGAAAGCTTGTTCATACAGCAAGCCACTACAATAGCAGGGCTTTCAGTAGGGCAAAATTGGTGTGTGCTATAAAGTCATGAGGTGGGCATTTTCCCAAACAGAAACAGATCTATAGAAAACAAACACGGTTTACAGCAATCTATTGGGTCACAGGCTGCATCTACAGCAAGAAGAAAGATTATTGTAGCTTCCTTTTGCTTTATAAAAATAAGGTTTCCAGCAGTCCTTGGTAGCTCTGTATCTGGAGGAAGCCTGTGCAAGCCTTCTAAAGTATAGATTTTTAACAAATCTCTTCTACAACAAGAGAGGGAAAAGCCCCTTGGCTACCTGTAAACACAACTACACACAAATGCTTGCAATCTCTCTCAACTCTGAAAGGAAATATGTATTCATATATCCTGTATTTTTGGAAGGGCCAGAAGGAAAAGTCTACTTTCAGATGGAGAACATTTTTCTCCCCAAAGCTGCATATATCTTTTCCTGTATGCACGCCCCCTCCCTGCGTGAGTGACTGTTACAGCTGTCCCGGTGTGCCACCCTGACTTCATCTGTGGTTTTGTTTTTTTTTTAATCCCTCTGGTGTTGAATAGAGCCATCTGAAGTTGTCAAAGCTAGAAGAAGGGGAAGAAAAACTTCATCAGAAGTATCCATCTACTGAGGACACGGACTTGGTCACAGCTAGGTCTCCACTGCAGAATTTCAGCAGTAACTGTGTTCAAGTAATATTCCCATCCCCTGGGCACCTGCAGGCATAGCTGAAACCCTCACCAAGTGACAACCTGAGAGGCAGAAGATCAACACAAAATCAGTGATTTTAAGATATTTTAAGTGCTTCTGTACTGGCTGACAACAGCTACCCTCAGGGTGGGAAGAAGGAAACAAAAGAATTTAGTAGAAGCAGCTTGTAAGGACATTAGTCAAGAATGAGGTCGGGCAAGAATTTAAAATTCTGTCACTGTCTCCATTTAATCAGCTGTTCTATTACCCCATGACAACCCCTCCTCTTCTCTTCCCCTTCCCCCTTCCCCTCAAAAGGAGAATTGGGAAATTGAAAGGAGACTCCTGGCTTGAAACGGAAACAGATTTATTAGAATAATAATAATAAAAACTAACATTAATACAAATACTAATATAAAGTACACAAAGTTATACTCAGCCCATGTAGTGGTCATGAGTTGTGCACTCCCAGCAGTGAATGCTGGATGTCAAGCACCACAGATCCAGCAAAAGTGCAATGGTCACAACTAACATAAGAGTAGGCATAGGGAGCAGAATGATGGGCAAAGCCCTCCAGAGATGGTGACCATTGAGGAAAAGAGCCTGTCCCCAAAAAACTTTCAAATTTACAGTGAGCATGACATTAATGGTATTGAATAGTTCTATTGGTCAGCCTGGGTCAGCTGCCCTGGCTTTCACTCCTCTGAGCTTTAGCACCTGGTTAACTGGAAACTGCTAAAGACTTGTTCACTATGGAAACCCGTGTACCATGGCTGGCCAAGAACAAAAAACATGTGTGCTGCAGTCTTCTCAAAAATTCAGCTTTCCTGAATAGAAATTTGATTCTATGATTCTATTCCAGAAAAAGCAGGACAGTCACTCTTCCAGAACATCTCCTTGAGGATGCCCAGGGTGGGGGATAGAGACTGTAAGACTTCATGCTTGTGAAGGGGTATTTCAGGGCTTAGACCCTTGGCAGCTGACACAAGCGTGGAAGAGGAAGGTTGCAAATGCATGTGTTAGGGCAGGGCCATCTCAAGGATATGTGGCTGTATTTGTGTGTTCCAGGCTCTTAAGGTATACAGCTGAGTTGTTGAAGGATCTTAATAACACTAATGCAAAAGTCAGGAGAATTATGAAAAAGGCATGTGACAACTGACAGATATTGAAGCCAAGTCGGCACAGTAAAATGCATGAGCTCATCTGGTAACAGAGATGGTCTGATTCTTAACACAGTTTAAATAAATCCAAAGTCATCATCTGACCCCCTTTATTTTTTTCTATTTTGAGATGAGAGGGAATGTTAATAAAGGTACATAACGATTGTTGCTTCTGGGTCTTTTCTCTGCAAGTTACAGGTGCTTCATTAACTCTGAGAAGAACTGACCAACATTGCTAGAGTTCTGGGTAAGCATCTGTACAAATGCCTGAATATTTTTTCCTTCACCTTTTTTTGGGCTGCTGTGAGACACAGATCTGTAACCAAGAGAGCAGTTCATGAGCCATGGCAGCATTCTGGGCCTGCTCTGTACCCTTCTCTCAATCTCTGGCTCTAGGTAGCCAAATGCAACCCTCACTTGCCAAGCACGGTCCAGCATGTTGGTCATTAGCACTCATTTCCCCAGAATGCTTTCTAGGCAAAGCTAGTGCATCTGTTGCCAAGGCTGATGCTTATTTATCAACAATTCTTGTTCCAGGCACTTGTTGCTTCCAAAACAGGTTACTGTTGCCTTTAGAGAAAAAAAAAAATAAATCTTCTTTCAGGAAAAAACCCAAATCTTTCAATTTAACCAGGCCTTAACAGCTGGAACCACTAGAGTGTGTTTGCTTCACTCTCACCCCAGCCTGACTTATCTAAATGCTACAAGGATTTATAATTTTATAAAGCCTTATGTCCTGCAGAGCACTGTCAAGCTACTATGTGGTCTCTGCTTCCTCTGTACCTAATCACAGTGTGGAGGAGCTGTGTCATGGAAAAGGGAGAAGATAGGTGTTTGAAGGAACCTGAAAGAGATCATTTAGGACCAGCAGTAGTACAATGTAGCCACTCATAGGTTTGCCTGTCAGGCCTCACTGATTTTGTACTTCAGTCTCCTGGCCAAGCCAAGCCATCCTCTCTCTTATAAAAGGGACCAGTTTAAAATATTAACACTTCTTCCCTTTACTTCCCCAACTTTACTTGGGGTTTTTATTGCTATTCAGTATCCCAGGACTCTTGTCCCAGAAATCACAGGTCATTGTTGATCCCTTTATCTTGATTACTCAATAGCCTGACATGCAGGAAAGTCAATGTATTGCATCTTTGGCATCTCCAACCTTTTCCCCTCCTGGCAGCCCCCCTCATACAAACAAGTTTCAAAACCTCTAGACACAGTTACTTATCCAGAAATTCATGGAAGAGCTTTCAAGCACTCCTGAACCTTGCTTTTACTCCTTTGGGGCGCAGGGCAACTATGTAGCAGGACCATCAGTGAAAGAATATTATGATAACTCACTGAAAGTCTAGCAATATTATTTTAAAATGAGAGAAATATTTTTTTGTTAATCAACAGACTTCTGTCTATTCTATCAATGTATTAAAAAATAGAAACTCAGGAATCTTCTAGGCTTGTGGATAATCAGGGGCAAGGGGGTCATGTGATATCCAGAAGGGGCAGGGCTTCCACAGGAAGTTGGCTATGGGGACACTGATCACTCACCCATCACTCTTGTAGCACCCTTGTCCTTTCACTGCTTGTCCAAAGCTGCTCTTGTGTTATTCAGGAGTATAACTGTGGGAAATAATTGCTGGTAGATGGCTAACAAACAGAAGAAATAGAGACTGATTTTCCCTTCCCTTTGATGCATGTGAGTTTTGGTCTTTCTCTTTAGCTACAGGGTAATTTAATTAAATTACCTTGTAGTAGTTTACTTATCTGGCTACTCCTAAAATCAGCCTTCAGATTTGACTGAAATCACCAAGCATACTCAAACCCTTTACTGGCAGATGGGCAGAGTAAAGACAGACAGAATGACCGTCTTGTTTGGCATAGAGGCTAGCAGAGGTTAAGGTATGAAGAGACAGAGGTGAGCAGCTTTTGAATGTCACCTAATTGTGTGAATGTGCCAAATATATCCTCATGTGGGAAATAAGGCAGAGACAGAAAAAATTAACAAGAGCACATAGCTGAACTGAATTAAATTTATAATTTTTGTTAACACTGGATAACAGGATGTTTTGCAGAAGTTAGCTATGCTATATCCTTCTCTAGAGCCAGCAAAAGTCGGCTCCTGGAGTGTGGTAGATATTCAATAACTGTTTGCTATGGATCTCCAGACAGGTTACAAACTGCAGGAGCTGTATTTTTATATAAAGCTGCCTTCTTACCTGATAGATTTATGGAAGTCAGGCAAGTCACTAGCATGTAGTAAGGAAAAACTGCAGCAGTGAAACTTCTTCATCCTTGGAGTCTTCCTTCAATGAACTATAAAGAATGTCAGAAATGGGAAAGAAGCTGGGGACCTCCTGATTGCCAGTCCTATGTGTGTTCTCCTGATTGGAGTAGATGATTTCTTTTATGTTGAGGGACACATTAAGTCCTGTATTGTGCTATGTTTTAACTCAGCTCTTGAATTCACATTTTTTTCATTTCATTTTGGAAGTAAATATTGTGACAGTCAATTATTTCTGTCAGTATTGCACATTTGCAAGCAGAATGAACAGACGTATATGTCACAGATGATTGAATGGATAACTGTCCTGGAGGATTCTAATAAGAGTTTAGGAAAGAGTGGCAGGAAAGGCATTGGAGGTTGCTGAGATGAGAAATGTGGTCTCTCCTTCTTTGCTCTCCACATCCATGTACGTTGTACCAGCTACTTGCAGTATATTTAGGGCATGTCATATGTACCTGCTCTCCATCAGGACTGCCTTGGTTTTTTGTTTCTTCCTTTCATGGATTCACATTTTATCTCTCTAATAAACTGGAGAAGGTGGCAGAATAGTGAAGTCATCATGCCTGAGAATGAAAACATGGTTCTCAGCTTTGGTCCAGACTTCTGAGAAGAGATCTCTGCTCTGAAGTGGCTTAACTGCTGGTTTCTACCAGGTTGCTAAGGATAAGAAGAAATCATATTTTAATGTGGAAACAGTGACTGAGGTGGATTTTCAGCATGCTTCCTTCCTTGTCAAACCATTCAGAGGCATTATAGTCTCTTCTGTTCTGTTTCTCTAATTCAAGAGGGAGACATGCATATCAGTATTTTGAAAATAATAGGAGATAAAGTCCTTCTAACCTTTTTGGCTTCTTTTGCACATTGATGCAGTTGCAGCAGAAAAGACTTGGGTTTGTGCTGCTGACTTCCTAAGTTCTCCAGAGAGATGAACACCGTAGCGAAGAGAAGTTCTCGGTCACCAGCAGCAAGCTACAGGCAGCCAAATGCCTGCAGCTGCTCAGCTGCTGCTCCACCTGTCAGCCTCTTTGTGGATAGAGTAAAAGTTGTCAGTTCAGCATGAAAAGAAAAAGAAAAGGCAGAGCTGGCAGTATATTAAAATGATTGCTTTTGAACGCTGATGAACTGTGCTGGAATCACTTTTTTGTTTCTAATGAGACACAGAGGTTCCCTGTTTGCCTTTGCTTATTCCCCTCAACTGAAAAGCAAGGTTTCATTATGATAGAAGATCCACTGATTCTTTGTAGGCGTGAGAACATATTTCTGATTCATTTTGTGTGTTGCTGCACCAATTCAGTCTGTCTTTAGATTGCCTGGATACTTAAGTGATACCAGGTTTGTCATTACAGTCTGAACAAACCCCAGGAAAAAGCAATCAGACTAAAGGCTTAAGAATAGTAGGAGGACAGAGAAAGGAAAATGTCTCTTTTTCATGCAGATGTTAGTATACCAACAGTAACAGTTCTGTAATCTTTTGTGAAACCATTGCCATCTGGCATTTATTATTTTCTTTACAATCTCTGATCATTGTGACATAAGGATATCTATGCTGCGGACAGCTGTGTAGTGAAGAGATGTGCAACATAAGGCTATTAGGATACTTGAAGAATTGTGTCAGTATAAAGCTCTCCATATCAAATTATCTCTTATGGACATCTGTGCTGCCAGGGTTAGACTTCTTTCAGTATGTTGTCTCTTTATTGCAATTCCCTAAATTTTGGTATTCAGCTTTTTTGAAAGCCTTCATATCTGTGGGAAAAAGCTTAAATAGTAATGCTACAGAACATCACAGAAAAAAAACCCCAAACAAACATATGAGAAGAACCTTACATTTTTAAGCCAGTCCTGTAGGGTTTATCATTGTCAAATTCATGAGATTCCTAGCTGAAGTTGATAATTATTGAGCACAAAACTGGGCACGCTCAAAGTTAATCCTATATTTATGCAGTATGTAAATAAGATACTCTGAAACACAATAATCTGTGTGCTGTAGTTGAGATTACCCTGTATATAGAGTCTGTATGTACATATGTAGTAGTATGTATATTGTGTGGTTGTGTTAAGGCTGGTGCACTGAGGCTTTAAGTGCACAGATGTACAACATGCTGTTGCAGATGTTAGTGATGTGGTAATACATGTGGTAAAAAATGCAGAATTCTATGTCACTTGATCAAAATCCAAGGGGTTTGAGAAGGAATGATGAAGAGAAGGAATCTAGGAGCTAATTAATCCTGTCTTAATTTGACAGGATGGCATAACCAAAAAAAGAAATACTGTCTCTACTCTGTATAGGTTTGAAATTCTGCATTACTAAATTGGAGGACAGAATAAACTAAAATTATTAAACAGGTTCCAGGTTTGAACTGTTTCAGGGTTTCAATCCCATCTTTCCTAAGAAAGGGTAGCATCAAGTGAGCATCATATGTGCATCAAATTGGCCTTTGCAGCTTTTCATATACAGATGCGATTCTGCAAAGGCAATAATAATGTTAGTTGCCAAGTTCTTTTCCTCAAATAACTCATGTGAAAAGAGATAAAAAAGTGGAGAAATGTGGTTGTCAACCACTATGATAACACCATATGCTATCAAACAGCAGACCTTTAAACAATGCTCCAGGGTTACTATTAGCCTGCTTAGCTTAAAAAGCCAGTCCGCTTTTAGAAAATAGAGTCAGTGTAGAGAGAAATAATGAAAATAAATGATACAGTTCATAACTACTCAATGTGGAGGGAGTGTTGACAAAAAGCAATCTCTCTGGATTAACACCCCGTAATGAAGCATGTGCTATTGGAGTGCCTGAAACAATTATGGACATTGATATGCGTGAAATTATTCAAAATGGTTCAACATCCTATGAATAAATATGATATGGTAGAGGATACTGGAAGTTGCGCAAGTGTTATGAACAGCTTAGTGTCACTGTTCAAAACTGTAAAAGACATTTGGAAAAGTTACGAGTAAGCACATTCCTGTTTAGCCCTATTGCATATTGATTCACCTTTAAATCATAGACACTGGAGCAAAGACAAATATCTCCTATTTTTTTTTTATGCACAATGTTGTCTTTATCCTGTGGAAGTAAATAGAACACATGATGACTGAAATAAAACAGGCAGATGTGTATCTGAAAATTATTTTTTTCAGAGTATTCATTAGCTACACACCTCCCCATCAGAAGTATCTCCCTCCCCCTTCCCCTTCAAGTCTCTGTACCATATTTCAATGCTTGTGAGAAGCTTCTCTGAAATTGCAGTCAGCTATTCCTGTAAAAACTGTACCGGGAAGAAAGCTCTTGATACAGTTCAAAGTAAAATGCTATTATTGCTCAATGTCTCTTTCTAAATAAATGATATTGGCTGGATACATGTTCTTTTATATCAGATGCTTTGTGTGAGTCAGAACAAAAGTCCTCTAGCTCTCAAAAATTGTGATCATTTGAAGCAACAGTGTAAAATCAATTGCCAGTGCTTCACGGCTTCTCCCTGGACCCCATAGGATAGCAATATGTTTGGAGTTCTGGCTTTCAGAGCCAGGTTCTATTTCTCACTGCCTCCTTGAATTTTGCTTTGGTTTTATACATCTCTTTTCAAGCAGTTTCCTTTTTCTGCCCTTTATTTTCTAGGGCTGACAGCTTCTTCTGAAACTTTTTGCCAAACAACTGAACTTTTTATCAGTGACCCTGGAAACACAGTTCACCAGTTTGAGTTGGGCACTACAGATCACTGACCTCAGCCAATATTCCCAGTGCTGACATTATGTCTATACACAGTCATTCAGTGGCCCTGATGTTTTCCTGCTGGCCTCTGCACTTGTCACATTCCTTGAAAATGTTTTCTGTGTATATTTAAGTTCCTGATTCCTTCAAACAAAACATAGGTGTGTTCTCCGTATTGCTTGTGTCTCTGGACTCCTATCAAAAGCTGATTGTAGGAAAATATGGGATTACTTTACTGTGTTACTGTATCCTGGAGGTTTCATTTCAGTTTACCTGAGGAAGGAAGTTCCCTTCATAACTCCTGAGCTCCCTGAACAAAATTTTCCTGAAGTTAGGCTATTTTCTGTCTGCAGTGTCTGCAAGGTGCATTTTCAAAGCAGATCCTGATGTCGACATAAAATTGCAGCCTTACATATCTACCTGGAAAAGTGACTTTGGAAAAACAAAGAGTTCAAGCTATGAATGATGTTGTCTATCAGCTGACATAAAAGCATCCCATTAGCACTACTCATAAAATTAATTTCAGAGCAGGGTTGCAAAATTACAGTGGCAGTTTAATTAATGTTATGGAAATAGCTGAAAATTGTCTGTGAATCTTTTGATTGCTTCAGAAATAGAAACAGTGTGGCATCATAAGTAATCTTTTGTAGCTGATACACAGTGCAACAGCTGTACAGGTAAAAAGAATTTTAGTAACAACAGAGGGAGGGAAAACAGGGATGAGCTTGCCAGGAGTAAGTGGCATTAAACTTCATTAGTAAAGCTGCAGCTTTTGCCTTGCTGCAGGAAGCATGTCTTAGAGCATGAGTTATAAATTATGGTATAATCTACAAATTTTTCTCCCTCTGTATAAACACATACTATAAACTATAGTTTGTAGAACTTTGTTTGAGGCTAAAATTGATCCATTCTCCACTTCATTTTGTGGAGTATAATTTTCTGCTGATGTCCAAGAATGGGAAAGATATTTTGAAATCATGGAAGGAATCTATAGGAATTAGGTAGTTATCTACAATAATGCCAGAATTTGCACCTAGATTACCTTGTTTATGTTTTCTTTGTAGTGCAAGTAAGGAATTACAAAAAAATTACAAAAAATTATCCAGATTAACTTTTTTCCTAGGTATCACATTGTAATAATACTTGCTGAAGTCCTAAATCTCTAATCATACTGCATATGAATTCTTCTAAAGAAAAGATATTAAGCTTCTGCCTTAAAAAGAAAAGATGTACCTGTGAAAACCGATCAGTGCGTAAAAAGGGAACTTTATAATTATCTCTGGTTGTATTCTAGACATCAAGTAATTTGGTCCCATTATTAATTTACTTACCTATTCAAACTCCAGCTTTAATTTTCTTTGATAGAATTCTTCAGCTGAGATGTATAATTGGAGAGACAGACAATTCCCTAGACTAAATAAGGATTGATTATTATTGGTAGTTAATTTGATTTAGCACCAGTTCAATACTGAGAGTCACTGCCCTGATGTATTTCTAGTTTAATTTAATATTTATAGAGAGTAGGGTTGGAAGGGACTTCAAAAGGTCATCTAGTTCATCACCTTGTACCAAGGCAGGAACACTATATGCATGTCATTAGTATTAATAGTAACTTAGGTTTGATGTGATATTTTCTTTATTTTCCCAGTGTTGTGTTAAAACCTGTGCAGTTTGCATTCAATCACAGTACTTGCAATAAACCACATCGATTCAACCTCTTGTATTTCAAGCAGTTTAAAACCTAAACTTGCCCTCCTGCCCTTCTGATCTTCACATGGAGCCCTGCCTCCTCCTTTTAATCGTAGGAGTGTTTTTAGAAAAAATACAAGGATAAATAACTGCTTATAATTCTGCCTGTCTTCAGAAAAATAGGATCAGCAAAATAAGTCAGATATCCTCTCATCTAATTTTGTCAACCTTTAAAACAGGGATGTGGATAGCCACCTCCTTAGAGTAGGCTGACAGGGTGTCTTTACTCAAATTGTCCCATTTTGTTCTCAAGGCTAATTTTGCTGCATCCATTCTCTCATTTTTTGCCTATTTAAATTTTGTCTGTGTGTACAGGTGGCATGTCATTGAGGCTGGTGCTAATGTAGTACCTTTTACAGTGTTTAGTAATTGCACAGCTCCGGTGGGCTGCAGGGTTTTTTGCAGGTAGAGGAGGCAGTATCTTGCAAATGTACATGTTGTAAACTTATACACACTAAGGTTTATATGCTACACTACAGGTATTTTAGAAGAAAAGGTTGTAGAATACAGTCTCAAATAATCTTGACATTTGAACTCAGAGATGCAGTTTGCCAAGATGGAACATGAAGTGTTTGTATGAGGTTTTCTCTGTGTGTATCTCTTAATTTTTAATCAGGAATGGAATTTGTTTGAAAGTACAAGATAGAAAATGGAGCAAGGATTTATATAGCTCATGAAAATCACTGAATGGATAATCTTTGGCTACCATAAGGAATTACTCCCACAAAGAATTCCGGTGGACAGCACTTTGTCACAGCCATGACTGTAGTTTTACTGCCCATCTTGGTTTGGATACACTTAGTACAATATTCTCTTTCTGTTAATAAGGCTTTTCAAGAGTGACTTTTCTGGGAAAACCTTATTTTACAAATATTAATGAGCAAGAATTAAAGTTGAAGGAACTTTGCTTCTTGTTCACTGAAACACTTGGAGAGAGAGAACTGCATTACTGCTTGGCTTTGTTTGAAATGAAATGAAATGAAATGAAATGAAATGAAATGAAATGAAATGAAATGAAATGGAAGTACAAGGTGTTAAAGAACCAAATTTTTCGAACTCTGTCCTATCTTATGTTAGGCATGTTCTCTATCCAAGATTAGGAATCCAGTGAATGTGGTATTTACAGAGAAGCAGAGTTACAGGTGGATAATTGCTTGTTTTTAATAAATTTGGAATTTAAATGTACATTATAAGATGTTTTATTAGGTTCATATTTAATAGTTTCTGTGTTATATTAGCAGCTAACTAAGGTACTTTGTTAATGAGGCCAAAATTATGTATCAAACTCAAAGAATATGTGCATCAAAAACATAGGAACAGAAATTAAAATGAAGGTCAGTTCCCCTGGTTTCTTTATGAGCCTGTTTTAAAAAAGCATCTTCTGTATTTCTTTATTACAAATGTAGAGATAATCTAAAAAAAAAGTTCTTGTTCTATTCTGCCTTTATTACATATATGAGATAATAGATTATGCTGACCATAGATGGACTTTGTGATACTTGTGGGTGGTGAGTTTTTGTGCAGTTGGTATACATTAATAACCATTAATTGCTCATGGAACTCATTGGATAGATAAGCTTTGGTTACTACAAGGAATTACTACGTTTCAGCTGGTGGTGCAGAGACTCAGCTAGCACAAGCTGTAGTGGTAAATATCCAGATTGTCCATTGTGTTTTGTTGTGTACTTAGTGCACTGAATAAGGTTTCCTACCAGATTTGTGATCTGCATAGGCTGATGCATCTCAGTTGCATAACACATAAGAAGTCCTATTATTCTCATTAGTTTCATATATATGATTTAATCTATGGCATGCTATAAACCTCATGATGCCACTGCTTTAACCTTGCTAATATTACACTGACACCAGAAGTTTCTGATGTGTGGATTTTGAGGGCTGAAACTTGGTATAGTCTGACAAGGAGAGAAGGTTTTGATGGCGGTCTTTGAAGATGTAAGAAGAGCTGTTATTATTACAATTGTTTTGGTTATTAATTAAAATAACAATATGAGGGGATTTTTTCTGTCATTGTTTTATAAAAACATTTGGCTTATTAGAAGAAATAAGGAGGTGATCCATGGTCTCCTCAAGAAAATGAAGACTGGAAAGGCTTCCTTGTGATGTCTACTTGATTTATATTTCTGTAGCTTCTTGCAGTGAAGAGTAAGAGCATTAGAGGTTTGTGCTTTCAAAGTTATTGGAAATTGTGTATGGAAAAAAAAAGCTCTTTTGGGGGCTTTTTGAAGCCAGGAAAAGCCCTTTGCCTGTGCTCGGGGCTGTCAGTGGGTGGGCTGCTGAGATAGCCTGGGCAGAACCCGCACCACCCACCGTTGATCAGGCCACCAGGGAGGGCAACGACTAGTTGCTAGAGCACAGGGTGAGCAACGAGTGCTTGTCTGTGCCCAGGTGGGAGCCACAGCTGTTTGCAGCTTGCTGGGCAGGGCGCTGCGTGAAGATGGGGTTGAGAGTGTTTGAATTAGCCTAAGGGCCAATAAAGCTGATACCGCTGTGGGAGTCTGCTATAGACCTCTCAAACAAAACATTGAGGTGGATGAAGCTTTCTATAAGCAGCTGGGAGAAATTTTGCAGTCACTTGCGGTTTTTCTTGTGGGGGACTTTAACCTCCCAGGGATCTGCTGGGAATACAACACAGCAGAGAGGGAACAATCCAAGAGGTTCCTGGAATGTGTGGAGGATAACTTCCTCACACAGCTGGTAAGTGAGCCAACCAGGGAAGGTGCTCTCCTGGACCTGCTTCTTGAGAAAAGGGAAGAACTTGTGGGAGAAGTAAAGGTTGGAGGCCGGCTAGGGCACAGTGATCATGAGATGATTGAGTTTTCAATCCTTGGAGAAACAAGGAGAGGGGTTAGTAAAACTGCCACCTTAGACTTCTGGAGGGCAAACTTTGACATGTTCAGAAGACTGATTGACAAAGTCCCTTGGGAGGCTGCCCTGAAGGATATAGGAGTCCAGGAAGGCTGGACATACTTCAAGAGAGAAGTCTTAAAGGCACAGGAACAGGCTGTCCCCGTGTGCCAAAAAACATGTAGGCGGGGAAGGAGACCGGCCTGGCTAAATAGAAGCCTTTGGCTGGACCTCAAGAACAAAAGGAGAGTCTTTGACCTTTGGAAGAGGGGCAGGTCTCTCATGAAGACTATAAAGATGTAGTGAAGCTATGCAGGGAACTAGCTGTTCCGTGGACACCCAGCCTCATGAGCTAGGAGACAGGGAGGGAAAGCACAATGAGGTCATCACAATTAAAGAGGAAGTGGTCAGTGATCTGCTACACCACTTGGATGCACACAAGTCTATAGGACCGGATGGGTTACACCTAAGGGTGCTGAAAGAGTTGGCAGACATGCT
>VZZY01025392.1:66736-77805 GCA_013400335.1 Eurystomus gularis | reverse complement strand
TTTTTTTTTTTTTCCCCTCATCTGCAAGGGAAAAATCAGTTTGGCAGAAATTAGGCTGAGCAAGATTGCCTCTAAAATTCCAAGTGTCCTTTGGTTCTAAAAAAGCTTTTCCTATTAAATATTAGTCCATTAAAATGGTAGAACAAAGAAAAGAGTTAAGTGTATGTGTCTGTGGGAGCTATTTGTTTTTAATTATTTGCTTTCTTTAGAAATGAAAGGCTTCCCTGCAACCTTTTTATAAACATAAAATAGTAGTTCCCTTTCATTTGCGTGTTTCCGAAACAACACTTTAATAACGTTCTTAGGGGAATTAAGTTCCTGTTCCCAGCAGTACAGCACGGCACACAAAAGGACAGCGGTCATCAACCTTTCAAATTGTGAATGACGACATAAGCTCTAACAATGATCTGATAAGTCACTTACTCTAAGGTTCTCTGGGGAAAATGAGTCATTTGCTACTTTATTTCACTAATTAAACTAGAAATGTTTGTGTCCTCACTGCTGGGTGGATTGCCAAGATTGAGTGCTCTTGTTTTGTAAGCTACCTGACCTGCCATTGATGTCAGTCACAGCAATTAGTCTGCCAACAAAATCATAGGGCAGGGAATACTGTGCCAGACACGCACCATCCTTCCACTCTTCTGTTTGGAACAAGAAAAAAAAATTGTTCAAAGTGTTTCCGTGTGCTTAAGAATAAGTGTCTTTGATTTCTTACAGGCTACTACTGCAGATATCACAAGCTTTCACATTTAACTTTTTTATAGTTCTCCACTTTTTGCTGCTTTCCTTTCATAATATCAGTTCTTATGCTAGTAGACTCCCACCTATAAGTGGCTTTTTCTTTTCAAACCTTGTAGACATGGCTTTTTACACAGTGAAACACCATAATGATGGAATTTGCAGCAAGAATGGCAGATTTTTCCTACAAAAATCATGCTCCAGAGCCTACAAAACCATAAAACAAACAAATCCAATACATTTGATTTCAGAGAAGTACTATGCTTGAATAGGGTAACCAACTCAATACAATGTTCTCAAGTAAAGGCACCCTAAGCAAATACCTGTAGTTAAGATAGAAGCTGGCCCTGCTTGTCTGACAGACACTGGAACTAGCAGATCTCAAAGAGAGTACTTTCATAACCTCAGAAGGGTATATTAAGGATCTCTTCAGGCTTACTCAAAGCTATCAAAGTGTCTTTTGAAACACCTTATTGCTGAGCAACTTAAAACAAACCCTTAGACTCTCAAGACATTACACTCACATTGAACCTCTCTTCATATATTTAAAAATTAAGCATTTATTAGTACCATCTGCCTTTCATAGTCTTCCAGGTGCTTTATTGATCTATTAGGACCCAATAGTCCTAAGTAGCTGGTTCAAAGAGCATACCTTTCTCTTGACTAGCTCTGCACTGCTGCTTTACACTGGCATTCCTGACAAGAGGCACCATGTCCCCAGACAAGTGCTAAGTAACTGTAACAAAACACTTCTTAAAGAATGACAGTTTTCCAAGGGTGCATGTGGGCACTGTGAATGTACTTTGCACAGTCAGGTTTTAAACATACCTAGTTCAAGCCCGCTGCAACGAGTTAAGCAGGACGATTTCCTTCAGTCACCTCCTGAGGTAATGAAACCTAGCGGCGAACTACACTTTAGTACAATTCTGCTTAGTCATTTTGCTGCTAAATATGTCGACCTTTGGCTTCACAGCAAGATTTGTTGTTTTGTGCTCCAAAATAAAATGGAAAGTTTTACTACTCTTTCTGAACCTGTAGTTTCCAGGAGTTCACACAGATAGAGTCATTTACCTTTTAGAGATAAATAATCCATGTCTTTATAGCATGGGTCCTCAAACTTTTTAAACAGGGGGCCGGTTCACTGTCCCTCAGACACTGTCAGGGGCCGGACTATAGTTTGGAAAAAAATGAACGAATTTCTGTGCACACTGCACATATTTTATTTGTAGTAGTGCACAAAAAAACAGGAAAAAGAATGCCATATCTGGCCTGCGGGCCGTAGTTTGAGGACCCCTGCTTTATAGTCTCATGAAAGGGTGAACTTGTTGTAGATAATACACGTCCCTTAAACAGATGCAGCTATATAATAATATCTTGATATTTTAATGCAGATTTTGAGATGATTATCTTAGTTTTCCAGTAAAACAGGATCTAAATTGAAAGGTAGTCAAGGACTGATTATATTGTGGAATTTGTGTTTGGTACCCTTAATAAACCTGTTCAATCATGTTGCTGACACTGAAAAAATAATTTCGTTTGATTGCACTGAGTTCTGAGAATGTATTATTCAAGTAATGAACACGTCTTTTTATAGAGATTCTAATATAGTAAATACATCTGTAGCTTTTGATGAATAAAGACAAATAATAATTTAAGAAAAAAGCTAAATAAATAATTGTAGTCTTTGAACTGCATATATATCCTATATTTGGCAAACGGTTTTAGGCTCTGGACAAGTATCGATGACTAAGAAATATCTCTGTGCAAGTTTCATTACTGTTGGGAGGACTTAGTCCTATTAATCCTCTGGGTACTGACAGCAAAACAAAATGATACATATTGAATATCTGAACTGGCAGGAGCTCTCACGTGGGCCTACTATTTGAGATAAGTATTGATAAATTAATTTGCCATCTTTTTGCTAATAGCACAAATTACATCCTCTTTCTTTAGGCATTCAAGCAAGGAAAGTGCATGCAGCATTCCTGAGCAAAATCCTTCCAAGACACAGCTAGATCTCTCTGGGCTTTATTGAGATTGCCTGGTGATGCACATAATGAGAATATTCCCACACTTGACAGCCATTGTACCTTCTTCATTTAGAACTTACTAACACACAGTTAGAGGGGTAGCCAAAGAGAATAAATGGATCAGTCACAACTTTCCATTGTCCCAGTTGTATTGAAACAAAATGAAAACTGACAGAGAAAACACAACAGCTCTCTACAGAGCACATCTTGCTGCACAGACAAAGCTGGTGTTTATACAAATATATGAAGGGCAGAAAACAGAACAAAATTATCTAAAGCATTTTGCTATAGGATGACAAAATCTTACCTGTAGAATTAACTCGCCTCAACATAATGCAAACATACATGAAGAGAAAACCAGTTTAAGAGAGACTCTAAATGGAAGGGATAACCAAAGGCATTTAGGGAAAGAAGATGCAAGATAATTTATAGGATCAAAATCTATTTAACATCCTGAACAATGCTATTTCATTCACAAAATCATTATGAATTCTAGGGATTGGGACTAAAAGCTTTAGAAACCTTGATGATAGCTTTCACTACTCTAGGTTTATCATGCAGAAGAAAAATCCTGAAGGCTGTGATGTTTGACTTTTTGATATCTTTTTGGAAAGGCAGAAAAAGCCTTTCCCAAAAGTTAACTACATATAGCATAGCACAAGCAATTTTAAGGTGGCTCCCAAATATTTTAGATTACTACTCACCATTTCATAGGCCATGATCATTCTTTATGAAGACTAGAATGGAAAATAGTATAAAAGTGAATGCTCTGTAGTCTGCTAGCTATTGCTTCACAGACCTCTACTTGGGAGCCACTAAAATAGGGAGTTCCTTTATGCCAGCGACAAAATAACCTTTCAGTAGCAGTGCCTCTAGTTTATTCAAAATATTCCTGATCAGCTGTATCTTTTATCTTTAAAGGAGGAATTTCTGAGAAGTCATGTAGTTTGAATCCTTCTTAAATTTATTATATACATATATGTTTATTTATTTATCTTCCTTTTCATTCAATAGCTTGGTGAAGTTATGAATTGATTAATAACCCAACCATTTCAGGGAAGAAAACCCCAACTGATCAAATTAGAGGGTATGTACATATTGGTAAGTCAGATATTAAAGGCAAAACGATTCCTACTGGAATTATCCTAGCTGAGATTATGAGAGATATGTCAGAATTTTATTCAAATGGATATAGTTTGATTCATAAATGCAATCCCAAAATTATGTACTTCTTTTGCCATTTTCATGGCTTCTCATTTCTTTGTTATTGAGGAAACTAAAAAAGAAAAAAATCATAAGTAGAAAGACTCTGTATTACCTACACAGAGGTGCCATAAATTTACATTTCTAATGTTAATAACATCATAAATCAGAATTATATTGAAACAGCATGATGAGAAGTAAAAAGGGTGAATTAGCATGGACATATTGAATTAGGCACAACAGGAAAAAAACAATGAAAAAGGAGGAATTTGGAGAGTATGAACTCTCCAACGATTAGGTAACATATTGAAAAATAGAACAGAAGAAAACTGTCTATATATATATGTTAAAGAATTCTCACAGTCATTGCCAGGAATCCTAACTTTGCCCAGGGCTCCAAAGTGTCCTGCATGCAGGCTCTGGATGGGTGAATGGGTCTCTCCAAGGAGCTGAGCTGTAGCTGTGACTGGGCAGCTCAGCCTAAACAGACCTTTATGCTATATGGGCAATCTGTGAATCTTGTCTTTAATTTCTAAGGGTGAATTACCTGATTATTTACACAATAATGGAGAGCAGGCACAAAGCCTGTAACAGCTAGAAGTAAAAAAAAGCACACAAATTTTTTGGAATAGTTCTTTCAACTTGAAAAAACAAATATATTCCATGTATTGCCTCACTTTGGAAGTATTTTTGTTTAGTTACCTTTTCCATTCTTACTACGAAACATTTCATTACAATTAGGACCTGTCTTGAAGAAACTATCCTAATTCAGGAAAGTGTCTAAGATATATGTATAACTACATACGTGAAGTACTTTTCTCAACGGAGATAATAAAGTCAAACTTAAAGTTTTCCTTTCAGGTCCAGTTGACCTTTGCTTGACGTTTGCTAAATAAATCAAGATTCAGAAACCGTATTATCAGGAAACAGCCTATGGGCTCCAGTAGGCTTTGTATTAATGTTTCAAAGTGATTTGTTTTGGCACAGTTTAAAAATATCAATTTTAGCTCTATTTTTTGTCTAGTTTGTATACCAACAGAATAGAGTTTAGTAAAAAGCTCATTTTCCAGCTTTTGTTTTTTTTTTCTTTTCAGAGCTATCTTTGCTATCTCTACAGAACACTACAGGCTTATTATATGTCTCAAAATCAGAAACAAAGTTACTAACCTTGGTACCAAAATTTCAATGAGCATCTTACAAGTCTGTCTTCATAAGAAGCATGATACTTGGAAAAAAAAGGGGAAAAAAAAACCAGTTTAGTTAACAAAAATTAGTCCTAATTATTTTAATCAGATTTTTCAGCATTTTTAAACTTTTATTGTTATAATATTGCTTCTACGTACTAAAATACTTTCTAAAAGTAGTAAAATTATATTGTATCCAGATGACACTTAATAGTTATTATAGTTTTCAAAATCTTATTATATAAAAGTATAACAAAATTATCCAAATCAACTCTAATGTATAAAATTGCATCCATCCTTTGCAAACAATTCATTAGGACAACGGTGTTGAAAGACATGAGTTCTTCAAATTATCGCTATGTAAACTGAAAACTATTTATGCAAGAGAGTTCTGTTATTTATTGACCATGGATTATTAATAAAATAGACCAATCTAAACACAAATAAATCCATAGCGTTCTGAAGTTGAAAGAATTATGCATTGTTGTAAAATGTCATTTCTTTGAATTGAGCAGCATCTAAGAGAGTTTTACAAGAAACAGCTGTGAAAAAATTTGCATGGCAACAACACAGTTGGGGAATAGATGTTCTGGACTACTGCCTTCTTGTCTTCCAGAGAAATATTTGGTGTCAAGATGGAGAAATAAATATTGTGTGCCTGACTCAACCTTTCAAGTACAGAACTGCTAAATGATTGACAATAAATATTAATAGTATTAGAAATTATTTCCCAACATTTTCAACATATAAGCCATTTCATTCAGTAAAAATAAACAATAGAGACAAACCATATGTAAAAGGGTAAGGGAGAATGTTTTGATTTGCCATCAGTGTTGTTAATCTCTACAATTTAATTATGCACTTTCACAAAAATTAGGATTTAATGCATTTTCTCATTTTTCTCCAAAGTTTGAATTCCTTAGCAGTGACAATTCAGTTTCTGTATTTTTCCCATGAAAACAACTACATTCCCAACAACGAATGACTAAATAGTTTATTTCGTTTAGTAAGATGGCTAAGAGTTGCAGTCACAGTCTAGATTTTGTGAAAAAAAAGAATGAAAAGACTTTCTGTGATGAAGACACCAGTACTTCTACTGCATATCTTTAAAATATAAATACAACACAACAAAGAGCTGAACATGAACAAGTAACGACCACAAGTAGGTTAAGAAACAAAATACTGTGCAGTGTTTTCACTTCATTTTGTTGCTGTATCTTCATATGTACACACTTGATTCAAAATGCTTAAGCTTCATGAAAAAAAACCTAAACAAACAACTAAGCCTCACAGCCCCTAACCCCAGGAACAACTGGCTATGTTACAAAACACTGAAGAGATGAAGTGAACTGAAGAGGAAAAAAATTATTTACAAACATTCTTTATGATCGATGTATTGAGAAGGCTCATAAAAATGTATAAATGTAAGTTGCCTAGCTCACATAATGCTGTATTCTTTGTATGTACTTCCTACAAAGGACATTTATAAAACTTACACTTAGATGCTTTGTAAGCCATGCCACTTCCCATGCTACCACTTACAGTTTATGTGACTTTCTCTAAAATCTTCTTCCACTGAATAGAGAACTGAATAGTCCAGTAACTTTTGTGAGGAGAAGGAGGTAGGCATGTTTCTGTTGATGCTTCCCAGCCTTGCAGAAAGAAAAATGTCAGCATCACCCTCTCCACAAAGAAGCCTCACTCTAGTGAGGCATCTCTGTAAGTGCCCTCAGTCTCCTTTCCTTCTCCTGTGCTCCCTGTCCCATAGCCTCTTCAGACTGCACCATCACTACACCTAGTCTGTCAGGAATAGAGCAGAACTGCACTCCAAGGCATTATTAATATTCCCCTTTCCCTTTCCCCATTCTCCGCTCTTGAAGTGCTGGGGCCCGAGTTGTGGGCCCCAAGTTGGAGTTGACCTGTGAATGAGTCACAACCTAGCAGAATGTTTTGGTTTTCCTATTAGCTTCATGTTCCAGAGGCAGAACCTGGCCCACCTGTGTCTCTGTGGCTCTGCCCTCACCCAGGTGGCCATGGCTGGGGTGGTGGGTGAGGCCAGGATTATATTAACCAGAAGCCAATAAGCTGGATGAGCTTTCTGTTGTGTGTGGCTCCTGTTAGGGCTGGTTGCATCTTGCTGAGCTCTCATGGTGGTGTCCTTCCATATGGAGGGACACTGAGGGAGCTATCTCTGTCTGTTGTGTCCAGCAGATGATGCTGGCATCACAGTGGGCAGCAGAGGAGCTGGGCCCACAGGAATCTATGGTAGGATTGTTTGAAAGAAGACTTGTGAGAGGATGTTGGTGAGTTCAGTGTTGGCCTGTGTGATCATGCAGCTGATGGCAGCATAAAATGATGATGGCTGAATCAATGCCACAGCGCTCCACAGAAAGCATAGGAGAAATTAGCTCTGTGATCCTCCTGGTGGGAGAAACTGAAATAAAAGGTTTCCTTCTTCTGTTCCTATTCCACTTGTATGAATGATATTTCAAATTTGTTTTCACCAAAGTCTTCACTGTATGAATTGATGTTCACTGGCTCCAGAGGGAATGCTGATAAAGAAATAAGGCCATTGCTAACCTCTCAAGGATAGTGAGAAAGCTTCTGTTTCTATTTTATAGCCAGACTGTGTTTGTATTTTATAATTCTGGTTGAAGAAACTTGACCACGTTGACTGGATTGTAAACTATTTTCTGGTAAAATGAGTTTAAGGTCAGTATAGACTCATTTTTCTTGGGCTGACTTTTTAGACTGACAAAACTCTCTGCTGATCTAATGATATATAGGCAGCAAGCACATCCTCTTGTCATCCATTTCTTGGAACTAAGGAAATCATGCTTATGGCATAGTAAAACAAACAAATCAACCAACCAACAAAACACTCTCACAGAGCTAGTCAATCTTTGTAAAACTTTGAGTTTCCATTCATAAACAAGAAAGGGCTAGAACTTTTCTCAATGAAAAAAATATTCTAGCATGTTATTTAAGTTCAGGAGATATTTTCTTCATCCTTCTAGCAATCGTAATACACACGTTAGCATTTTTCCTGTATTCCCCGCAAATCAATGTTATGAACCAAAAAGTAAAGTTTTGTATAGGAACTTGGATATCTAGCAGCAGAAGAAAGAATTTCAACGAAGTTATGAGTGCTGAAGACAAAGTTTTGCAAAGGACAATTTCAGTAGCAGATAACACTATTTATAGGTCCACTAGTTACAAGGGTGTCTACAGTATCTCTTCAGAAAGGAGTGCAACTCAAAGTTTGAAGAAGCAAAAGTTTTTGTTTTACTGTTTAAAGCCTTCAATGTTTGCTACGGTCCTATGGGGTCCAATACTGAGAAATCTACATTCAGCTCCCCACACTCCTTAAAGGCTGAAACTTAATTTCTTTGTTCTCACTATGGATAAAATGTATTCCTGAAATAAATTTCTGGTTTTTGAAATTTTCCCCTAACTTTCTATAGATGATGTACACTAAGAGTTGTGTCTTCCCAATCCCCTTCTGAACATTGAACAGTAATTATTCTGAATCTTGGTTACATTGCTCTTCATATTTTGAGATCTTTTCTGCAAGGAAGTGGATCTCTCCATCTATTCCCAGGATTTTCACATCTTTCTCACAGTTTGTTACTCATGACATCTCGAGCAGCTTAGGTCAGCCCAGAGAATTAACTTAGATCTCAGTGTTACATAGTTGCACATTTGTTTGGCATTTATGAAAACTATAAACAGCTGAGACTTTAGAAAGTCTATTCATAAGCATTAGAGACTGACAAAATTATGTACTTGTCTACATTTCCGAAACATTCAGCAGTTAATTTGGAAGTTTCTGAAGCTCAACATAGGTTTAGTACAGAAGCTTTACATTTCTAGAAAATAAACTGTTCCATTACCTCATATGCTACTTGGTAAATGGATCTGAAACTGTGCTTATGCTGACTTGTGCAGGGGAAAAAAGGACAAAGTGTAAGAAACTGACTTGCCTGTCTCAGTTTTCTAGAAGGCCTAATGTTGCTGTGAGATGCTGTATGGAAAGTGTCTAAGGAAAATAACTCCTGTTGAAATGCAGAGACAAGGAAGCAGCTTTCTTTTATTTATTTCCAAATCACCTGAAGACGTTCTGTAAATTGCAAGCCCTGGGGATCATTATATTCAAATTTCAACAAAATTTATCAAACTACTTCTGGTATGCCAACTGAAAATTATTCAGAAGGATGTTCTTAGTGTCAAGGTAAAATACTCCTTGCTAAATACAGAAACCTAGGAAGAAAATTATTATGATATTGCACGGCTGACCAGACAACATGTTTGTCTAGGTTTTCTACCTAGCTATTTTCTATGTTCTCAGAAACTCTCCAAGACACCATTCTTTCCGGGCCACTATAGCATCTAAGTTTGTTCAAATACCGATGGGATATAGGAACAGCTAAAAGTGGAAATGCAGGTTAGGAAATCAGTGTCTCCCATCTCACTCCAAAAGGGAGAAAACCCTGGGGATATTTGGTCTGATTTTGTGTAATTGTATTTGATCTATATTAGTCACACTTCCTCTAGATGTGTTAAGTTTGCATATCACTGATTTCCTTCAGCTCTAGTCTTTTCTGAGGGCTCTCTAAGTATTTTTCGTAGAAACAGGAGTCAAACTGTCAGGATCACTTCTTTGTTGTTGCCTCTGGGCTGGATAAGTGGCCCAGACCCCTCATCCCAGCCTTCATAAAGCACTGGAACTTCTTTGTTTCTGCTACCTTTTCAGGCTTAGGAGATGCTGGAATTTAAAGGCATCTCTGTATTACAGCTCTGTATTTCTGCACTGTAGTTAGCAGTGATGTGCAGAAGATCAGTAGTCATCTCCTGAAACAAGGATTATTCCACAGGAAAAGAGCCTATGCTTTATCAGGACAATTCTGCCTTCCTCTTTTGAAAACAAGATGAGAATGGCAACTTTTTACTATTGCTTACAGCTATATTAAATCTGACAACGATTTCCCATTATTGGAAAGTATTAATGAAAAGGAAATAATCCTTTGTGGGGACAGCACGTACAGGAGCCTTGGCAAGGTCTCAGAGGGACTGGGATCATCATTATGTTACATTTACACAGTCAGGTCTCTTGAGAGAAACTGAGTAACTCTGAGGTGAACAGTACAGGCTTAATATTAATGCCTGTTGCACCCTTTAGGGCTATATTGTCTTCACCTCTGAGACAATATACATTTTTCCAGTGACGCTGTCATTGTCATTCCTTTATGCTTAATAGCCTGTTACTTCTTCAGTAACAGAAGGAACTTCTGCTCACTTTAGAATAGATCTTTCAATAGTGTAAATATTTTTGCACTAAATAAATTCCATCCAGATCCAAATATTGCTTCTTTATTGATCCAAGGGCCCGAAATGGTCTTTTTTATCTGAAATGCAAGGCTTCAGTCATACAACCAACACATTGTTTGGTTTAAAGAAGAGCAGGTGTCTGATTTTACCTAAAACTTTTAAAAGGATACTAAACCTATGTCACGTAAGTATTATGTAAACACACCCGTGACCTCAGGTGCAAAAAGTCTCAGTGTATATCACAGCATCCCAGAAAAAAAAAAGATGAAATCACAGATACTTATGCTGAAACTACAGGTAGGCATATGTTGATCTTTTCTGCACAGGCAATTTAACATCTAAGTGCAAGAATGCACATAAAACTAAAATGTAAATTTAAACTTAGGTTACCTTTGTGTAAAACATGCAGTTTTAGGAAATTAAATAGTGCTGCAGGTGAGAGTGAGTTTTGTTGGCCATTTGCAAAGAACATAGGATAAAAACTAGTTTCTGAAAGATGACTGACAGAAAATGAGTGGTAACATTAAACCTCATTTTAAATTTCTGAATATTCTGAATAGTAAGAGATCTTGCAGTGAAATCTTCA
>VZZY01025392.1:0-66684 GCA_013400335.1 Eurystomus gularis | reverse complement strand
ATCTTGCAGTGAAATCTTCAAAGTACCTGTACGATGGAACAATACACAGCTTCTTTAGAAAAGTGGTTTTGAGGTCTGTTATCCCTTTCATAGTTAATAAGACTTAATTGCTTCTGAAGCTTTTACTCATTTCTTTTTAAGTGAAGACAATTTTCTATAACAAACAATTGTTTTCTTAAATGAGCCACATTCTTAAAATGAATTTGAAAGAGATGATCTCTACGGGAGGAAGAAGACAGGAAGGTAAAAGGAATGTACTCTGAAATACTATCTTTTCACACCAAAAAGATTGATTAAATCTTTAACTAATTATTTAACTGTACTGAACGTTTGCATTAAAAATCATTAAAGTCTTTTTTATTTCGAAGCTAAGCAAATTGCCAGAATGTATCGACCTGGGAGATTTTTTTCCGTTGTCTTCAGGTTTCACTCCATAGGCTCTGTGTGACCTCACATCTGTTTCCGTACACTGAGTTGCCATGGAGCTTTCTCATGATGGAATGCTCAAACAAGCTAAGACAGAAAATATACATGTGGATCAGTGTTCTGGAATAAATGACTAGACACCTTTTGACTTAAACTGGATATATCAGAATCAAAATCAAATATAGTAAGAAAATATGTGCATGCTTGCCTGGTGCTGAAAGTAAAATGAGGAAACTGGATATTTGCTGAATAAGAATACAGTACATGAAATTATGCTGTTCATCTGAATGTTATCTAATTTATGTCAGTGGAAGGCCCTATTAAAAAAACCCAAACACCTATTTGTTAAAATAATCCAGTAAGTGGCAGAATATAGCACTAAAGGACAAGTATTACATAATAGACTATCTCTTTCATTGTCTTTAATTGTATAATAAGAGTACTAAACGCAGAGAGAAAAAGACAGTTCAGGAGGAAGCAATGAAAATGTTAGTTCTGAGATGGTCAAAGATGTGACCTAAAATTGAGAGTGTATGTTTACATATTCAAAAATTCTGAATTTTATTGCTGTAACAACAATTCAAAAGGATAGGGAATATGGAATGAAAGTCATTGAAATATATTCTTTATTTCCAGAATTTTATCTTAACTCATATTCTGATATGCCTTATTAAATTAAAAAGCAGCTGCAACCAAGTTTATCATTTTCTGTGTAAGCTTAACCTTTTCTCTAAACAAAGTTCAGTAAGAACATTGTACAGATGCCTGGGAGAAAGTGCATTTACATGTACCAGAAAGAATCACACCAATGTGACTTCCTCCTTCAGACCTCCTCCTAATGGCTTGTAAGTAGAGTAACAGTAAAGCCTAATACCACCTCCTAGGATTCTGCAAATAAGACAACTGAATGCAAATTATATTTAAACTTGCTTCAATTCTGGTTTAATTACAATCCTAAATTTTGGCCTTGCTTCAAACAAGCTTTTAAAAGACCTGGGCTTAGTTCTGAGTGTACCACCTTGCAGAGCATAGGAGAGTGTTCCAATACATGTGTACAAAGAATGAAGAATTTATAGTTTTGAATCTCATCCAAGACAAATTTGGAAGGCATCACTGAAGTTTTCTTTGAACCCTGAACTTAAGGCAAACCTGATGAAATTCCAGATGAATCAAAACCCGTGCAAAAACCTGTTTCTGTATCCTCTTGTGAACCCACGCTATTTCAGAATTTTAAATCTATATAAAATAACCCATTATAGAAGAGATGCACATGGTTGTAGAAGGGCAGAAATCTGACTTAAAATAAAGGCAGAGGCTTAACTTTGTCATTTTTGAAAGTAAAGAGTGTAATGGAAGATTATATTAGATTGAATATTAGGACAGTTTAAAATATACCAAGGCATCTAAGGGTAGCAAAGTTTGATCTAGTATGGAATGTTTGCAGTAGGCTAAGAAAACTGTTTTCTGTCCTTTTCTCTTCCTCTTGCTTTTCTGTCTTCTCTATCAGGTGGAATAACATCCTGCAAATCTTTATACTGCCTTAAAATTTATTTGAGCGAGCTTTAATGAAGAAGAACCAGAATGCTGAACTCTTCCTGGAATAAGTTCCATTAGCTCTTAATGCAGCTGTCATGTAGTGCAGCATGGTGGTATGCAGAATTCAATAAGAAGGATAATTGAGAATGTTTTTAAGTTTTGTCTTTCTAAGACTATATTTTTGCTGTCTTTAGCAGATATTGGTATATTACATTTATTACCTCTAATGTAACTTTAACTGTCTAGAGTTGATTTAAAGTCAATATTTGGAATTGTAGTTGTATTTTCTACTGCTAGGAAACATGCTAAAGCCTTTTTCTTTCCATGCCACACTTTGTCATCTGTTGCTGTATTTTCAACATAACTAGTATTGAACAAAAATATACAAATTCTAATTCTAGAGGGTGCACTCTGTTATGTTGTCCAAAGAAGAAAAATCGGGCCTAATACTGTTATTTTCACTCACCATTTAAAATTTCTACTTAAAACATTTTATCAGCAAATTTATCTTGTGCCTGCAACTCTACCAAATGTCTAATCTAATGAAATTACCACAACCAAATTTCCAATCTCGGAAAGCATGTTAATTCACGAATAACTTTAAGCATAGAGTAGTCTTGCTGAAGTCAATGTAAAGCTTGGCTCATACTTAGTAGTATAGATGGATCAGATCCCAGGAGACTATTAAGAAAGAAACTACACTGGTAGACATTTTAAAAGCTGACTATCAGAATAAAAGATATGTAAGTGCTCATCTGCACAGCGCACACAGCTTAACACCAGGAAATGGCATCCACAGGTGGCATGTTTGAAAGTGCCCCAAAAAGAGAGACACTGATTCCCTAGGGCATTAAGTAAGAGTTGGCACTTCTTTCAGAAGCAGTTTTGAACATTCCAGCCTAATAGAAGTCGCATGAAAGTTCCTTAAGAAAGCAGTTAGATAAGATTTATTATGATGTTAAATATGAATACAAAAATAGGTGCCTAAGGCTACAGGAGACAGATAATAATAAAAGACAGTACAGGAGTGGTTGAAAATAAGTTTGTTGGCCTAAAAAAAGCCCAAACAACAAAACATTAAAAATATTCCATTTATTTTTGTAAAAGAACTAAAGATGGAGAAAAAAGAAACCAACAAGCCTTTGGAAGAATTATTGGTACCTCAGAAAGTGGGATGAAGAGTCATCGTTTTTATTGGTACAAAGTGATTCAGGATTTTGATAAAAAAATAAAAACTGTTCCCTAAAGGATAAGAACTAAAATGTACCAAATTGCCTCAAAGTGCAGTGAATTTGTCAGGAAACACAATTTTTGACTTCTTAGTTTGCAAAAGTTTTTCTTTCACTTTGTTGGTGGTGTTAGTGAATATTTCATTTACGGTAAGGAAAATGAACTCAGTATATGAGTAGCTTGACATTCAAAATTGAGGTTTCATTGTGGAAAGACTTATCCAGATGCTTAATATTGATATTAATAGTAATATTCTTTTAGTGAAAGTCAATATATGCATAATTGAGACCATATATACAAAATATCAAAATTTTTGGAACTTCACTGATGATGGAAAATCCTATTCTTTCAATTTTCACTTTTAAACTTTATTTCTCAGTGTCTCAGTGAACCATATTGATTAACTTTTCTATTGAAAGGATAAAGAAATATGTTTTTAATTATTAATCGGTATTTCTGAACTTGATACTCATCTGTACTGCCAAGGTATGTGTTTGGTAAAGTCTACTCCTTCCTATTATATCATGTCACCCAGCCATGAAAGAGAGACACTGAGAGTCTACAGCAGGACTGTAGGTTAAAAGTCATCTTGCTAGCCCGCAAATTTGTTTGCAGATCTTCTTTCAGGAAATAGAGCACCAATTTTAGTACAGGTGCTCTGAACACTTCTAATCCTAACTGTACTCTCCTGAGTACTGAAATCGGATTAGTTTTTCTGTACTGGGCTCTGCTGAGTCCAACACAGACTGTTCCACTCAATAATACTACCCAAACTTTTTTTTTTTTCTGTTTGTTACTAATCTAGAAGAAAATAGTAAATAAAAATCAGAACATTGCAGCAATGCCTGAAATTCCCAGTGAACTATACCTTCATAAATGGCACTGAGGAGACCATGCCCATCTCACGTGGTTTATGATGCATGCTGTTTCAAGAAGAGGATTTTAGGATAAAATTTTTGCCTTTTTCAAGTCGATCAACCTCTTTCCTCCTCCTAAGACTACACATTCTTTACATTCTGTTCTTTGTGTACTTTGCACTTGACCTTATAAAGGGAGACCTTTAACAGAACTACTTGCAGTTGCATAAAATCAAGCACATGAGTTTTTGTGGGATCAGAGTCTCACACGAAGAGACCTGTTCCCTACACAAGCAATGTTATCTTCATATGTCATGTTTAAAGCATGCATGGAGGTGAAAACTATGTTGCGGGCAAACCATATTCCCAAACTATGCAATCATCTTGCCCTCATTCGAAAGCTCTCAAAGGTCCATTCACTCAATTAGATTTTAGTGACCATGCTTGCCAGTCTTCTAAGCTTCACTTTGAAGTCTAGAGGACATGTGATGAAATTCTACACTGAATCAGAGAAGAATATTTAATAAGCATTATGCTCATGCTAAGAATGAAAAAGTTAGGCACCCATTTCGTATTTCAGTTCTAAGCTTTAATTACTTGATTTTAGGACTATGCTGGCAGTATATCCTAGCCAATTTTAAAAACAATGGTATTGAAAACCATAAACATAATATGCAGTTTCTAAAAAGGCAATGTAAATGTTTTGTAAATTTATATCCACATTCATGTTTAACAATTGCAAAACAAACGTAATGAATATGCCTTAGCCTGAACTTCCCATTACAGCTATTTCTCCTACATTTTTCCTTTCTTTTTAAAAACCATACTTGTTGTCATGACTGTGTTTATGTGTATCTTCAAGGTACTTAAAATGCAAAACCAAATAGCAATATGTTGATAGACAATAGTGTAATCAAGATGCTCTTTGAGTATATGTGCATACATACCTACACACATACATAACAACATGTAGTTTCCTTGATAGATGATTGCATATACACACAATTATTAAAACCACAGATGATGTGGACATTTATCTTTACTTTCAGGAGGTTGTTTAAGCATATAATAATAACTTTAAATATTAATAAATTACAGCCTCTCTTGATTTTTTTTCCCTAGGTTTTTTTTCACCTTAAGTACAGGCTTGTTTAAGGTGCACTCCTCTATCATGCTAGTCATGAGTGCTGTGTTCAGTAAGAAAATACCTGTGTAAACCCAGATACTAGATCCAGACTCCATGAGGTTCTTCCATACTGCCTCTGCCTGAAGCAGCCTCCAGAGCACCAGAAACCCTACAGACCCACGTATCATTGCCAGGCAGGTATTCTAGCATGTGTCGCAGACTGCACTTGCTTGTTATACATAGTGTATTATGAGGACATACATGTAGACTTGTTGTTATCAACATTGCTCTTGCTAGAGAATTAGTGTGTGAGAGTTGCAAAGTTTGGGAAAGACAAGATACTGAACCAGAAACCGTGGTGAGAGTTACTGGTGGGGAGAGGCCTCAAACAGCAACAAACAACTGCTCTGGCCACTTTCCTGGTCCTGTTTCAAGAGCTGGCACAAAATCAAGGGATTTGTTCTGGTTTGTGTATTAAATATGAAGGGTAAGTAACCTTATTCTGAGTTTAGAGGGGCCTGCTGAGGCAATTCACAACTAAAACTGAATCCCCAAGTTTGACTTTCAGAAGTGTCTTCTTGAAGATATCTGTATGGACTACTTATTCAAATCTTCCCAACACTGTTTATCAGGGAAAGATCAGATGCTAGTAGTAGTACTCATAAGTACTAATTAACTTCTGGATCTTCCATTGCTACAACAAAACCAATGGATTACAAATGTAATGTGAAGTCAAATTAATCTATTCTCCAATGACTTCAAAATTTTTTGGTAACATAATCCTAGATGGGTATTTAGCAATTTATAAATACATAAGAAGTGTTAATGTACTCCAATAGCTTATATTAGCTGTCTAAACACAGGTTACTGAATTGTACATCAATCTCTTTAAGAAGGCAGAACACAATTGCTTTATTGTACTTTGTTGCTAAAAAAGCTTAAGCTTTAATTGCTGCAATGACATGGCTCTCTCTATATTAATATTTGTTACTTTTGCTTATTTCTTTTGTATCTCATTTGCCTTTTGAGGGTGAGCCCACAGTTGAAATACATCTTACACTATGCTATGCACCAATATCCCTACAGGACCTATTCTAAAGGAGTCTGTAGGAAATCCAGACAACCAACCAAGATGGAACTAGAGAAGGCTGATCTTCTAACAGCAAACAACTACTTTTGCCCAAAATGGGCTCCAGTAAAATTGAATGTCTACCATATCTTAGATATGTGCTTGCCTTGGCTGTAGCATATGTAGCCTTCCCTATACTTAGCATAGGAAATAGTAACAGAAGCAATTTTAGCTGCTGTGAATGGCACCGTAAACATCTTTTATAGTCTAACCGTAAATGTCTGGCATTTCATGTCAGGAATTATGTGATGACCCTTTTGGAAGAAGGACAGATAAATGACCTGCCTTTTAACTAAAGTAAATATTTTCCTGCAATTATTCAGGAAGAGCTAACCAGAAAAAAAACAGTATTTCCACAGAAATCAGGTGAATTAAATATCAACTCTGACCCCTTCTGTATGTTTTATGTTAACACTTATGAAAAATAGTGTCCCAAATTTTATTTTCTCTGGGGAATCTAGGTATAAGTTGTTACTAAATATGAATATCCCTTTAAATAAATTCAAAACTATGGTGGATAGAATATGTTTTTCAGTTTTGATGAAATACTCTGGGACAATGGTATTACAGTTTATTATTTTTCTGTATGCAGCTGAGTGGGAATGAAAATATGAAGTGCAAAATGTAAATTCAAATAGTTTCTATCATTATTGAAATATTTGTTAAAAAACAGAATATGAACTAAATAAATATAATCCATATTGCAACTTGTCAAATCATTGCATTCTCAGAAGAATTTAAAAAACAAGGAACAGCTGTTATATTTAAAATTTTGTGGGAAACGAGCACTTTGTGTATTTTCAATGGCTTATGTCTTTCTGAAGCCCTTTGGATGATTTATGTTAAAGATAGACTGAAGTTAGGTGAGTTCAAGTATGAATGCCTGCCAAGCAAAGCACAGATAATTCCATAACTCATGACGATTCTTTTAACCTCAAAAGCACTGAAAAATAATGTAGCAAGTCTACGTGCACAGACAAACCAATATACCTACATAAATGCATACAACAAAAAAGTCTCTTCTCTATTTACTCTTCTCAAATGTCTTCCAGTGCTCCAAGATTATTACTTACAGTAACAATTCTCAAGAAAATGTACCCCAAATCCTTGATTAAATAAGGACATTATCAACATTGTTCATGTCAAATCTTTCTCGCACCACAGGATTTATTTCTGTAACAAAACTCATACATTCATAGAGGACTGTCCTGGGACATGATAGCTTGTTTCAGCACATTTCATAAAAGCTTCCTGTGGACGAACAGCTGAAGATGGATACTTCATTAAAACTGTTCTGCCAAACTGAAGTCCACCACGTCATGTTAGCCACATGGGCAGAAGATCTCTTTCCATAATAACAAATGCATACTAATTTCTGCAGATAAATGCCTGCTTCTTTAGTGCCAAATCCACGTCATTGTAGACATCACTGTTCATTTGTACAACATGCTCTTTTACATCTGCCAGCAGTTGCACTGTGCATCAGCAGAACCTGAGGAGGAGGCAGCATATACGAAGAAACTGCTGTGTTTGGAGATCTCCAACTGAACTTAGCCTTCTCAAACCCTCCTACTGTCAACGCACTTTATGGCTCCAACAAGATACCAATGTCTGAATGCTCTTTAGAGGCAGGCAGATAATATTTTGGGGCCCTAACATGGCTGTTTGGAGTGCTTGTGCAACCCTCTAATCTCCTCTGTCTCTTGGTTATACTAATTGTTGAAAACAAAACCGCAAAACCAGCTTGCTCATATGGGATGTTGCTTCCTCAGCACTTTTCAGTATTCCCTCAGTGGGAGGCCACTTGTCAATCAAAAATAAATTCCAAGCCACATTCTCCCACTGACTCAGAACTAACCATTGGAGACTCAAGTGAGGTCAAACAAGATATATTCTTTACATCTTAAATGAAAATGTCTTTTCATGCCAAATAACTTTCCCTAATGTTTATATGTCCCTTATCTCCATTCTCAGTTGTTTATTTAGAGATACCAGAAGTGCCATAGGTAGTTATGTTTAAACATTGTATAACAATATTATATAAATAGCAAAGAACTGTGCTTGTAGGTGTTTGTTCCACATTCTAAGTATTTATTTGATGTTTTTAAAGGATTTTTGTGCAATCAGGGTGCAAGAAAAAGATAAAATCACTTCCAATTTTAATAAGGAAGTTCTAGAGTCTATATATGAAAGAAGTAGGGACTAACTGACTTTTGGACTATGTAATCAATATTCTGTTCTGAAAATAATTATTTATTGTCCTAGAATATTGTCCAGCTGAGGGAGTTTTTTCCCTTGATTGCATAATATTTTTGCAAAGAATACATTGCTAGGTTTTTATCTATGAGAATTTCTGATGTAGCAGTGTGGTGCTGATGTGACAATTTATAAATACAGTACTGAAATAAAGCTGGGCAGATACTGGAAAATATAATTTATTAACAGTAATTTAATTGATTTTTATGTCTCCTTTTTTTTTAATTCTTTGATTTCCTAACAGTAAAGTTTATTGACAAAATCTTTAAGAAGTTAACTTTGATATTGAAGAGTACTGACCAATTTAGAATGTATTTTTTATGATTATAGATATTTAGAGTAAACCTCAATTCTGTCTGTCACAATCCTGAATAAAAATATTAATTCCAGGCACTCTTCTACATCACAGAGTCAAGATGTGTATTCTAAATTATGGAGAGCATCACATGTGAAAATTTACAAGCCATTCATTGACTGAAGCACACATGAGTTTTGTGAAATAAATGGACAAAATTGATCACCAACACCTGCAAATAGATAAGGGGTTATTTCACAAACTGTCAAGAAATAACTATGACACTACTGAAGTGCCTGTGTGGAGAGTATATTATTTTAACTGCAATGCCTCTTCTACCAAACTACTTACCAGATTAGGAAATGTTACCATTAATTTTGCTGACATACTGTTTGTGACTCCCCATATCTCACATACACCAATAGAGAGGGAGGGAGAGAGAGACAAAAAGGAAGAGAGAGGCAGGAAGAGGGAGAACAGGACAGGAGAAGGGATGCAGAGGGATAGAATGAATTTTCTGTTCAATTATACACTGGTATGATTCCTAATTTTTGCATATGCAGTAACTTTGCTTTTAAAGAACAAAATTAAGGCCTTTGATAGGGCATTAGAAAGACAAATGATGCAAATGACTTATCCCATGCTTTATAATGCATATGGTGAATTCATCAGAGCACAGTGCAATTTAAAAACCTGGTTAAAGCCTGAAGTACCATGTAAAGGTCTTAATTGTCATTTATCCAGAGAGGAGACTTCTCCAGCAATTGCATTTCAGAAGATAATGCAGCAAGACTTTAATCCTTCTCCCTTCCTCCCTCAAGTCCTGATGAGAAGGAGCAATGTCAAGGATGGGACTAACCATGAGAGAGATAAGGCCTATAAAAGTCTGGGTAAGTTATATAAATTAAACTGAAGAAGTCCTCTGTACATCATTTATCTGAGAAGACACAGTAATCTGGACTAAAAAAGCCTGGTAATTTAGTACAAAACACTAAAACCTCCCATTTACATGCATTCTCTAACTGATTATAAAGGTATGTAAGACAGCTTTACCCTTGAAATAGTTTGCAGGCCCTCCAGTAATGTTCACTCTTTTCTATGTTTTAGAAACAGTTAAAGCAAAGATACACAGTTGTCTTTTCCATGTCTGTGTACTGTCAGTAGATACAAGTATTTGGTACCCAGTTCTGCCTATTTGCAGTCCTCACATTTTTACTCTCATACAAAGGTAAAACAGGAAAGGAAAAGACATTGTAAAGAGAGTTTTGTATTGCTGAAACCAGAGTAAACAAATAAACTTGGATGAATAACACAGTTAGCTAATCTTTTGGAGATTAAATTAAAATCTTGATAGGTTACTTGTATACTGAAGTTAGTTGACATTAAGCAATGAATATGAAGGATTATGTATTTCATGTTTGATTTCAAAGGAAGTTGGGGATTAATTTTTAAGTTTGAAATTGCAAAGACAGAGATACACTATCAATCCTCTTTCAGAAATGGGATAATTTATGACACTGAGGAATTATTTTCTACACTGGAGGAAAAACTAAAAGAAAAAATAAATTTATCTTTCTCTGATCTTTGAGAAATTTAGGAAACCTCCATTAATTCAACTTGAGGCATTTAAATGTAAACAGGAAAAATAAAGGCAGCAAAATAAATGAGATTTATATATATCTCGCAGACCAATTATACTACATCACTGAGCCTGATCACACCAGGAGGATTAATATGAGAAAGAAAGAAACGTTCTGTGTCTTTCAGTTTACATATATTGGTTGACACATTGGTTAGAAATCTATTTGGCACTTTTCAAATTGACCTGAAAATGCTTCAATTAATCTCTGTTTTACTAGTTTCATGAAGCCTTATCAGAATGTTTTTCTCTAGAGTACAACTATCATGGTGTCTTTTACGAGATCTATTTGGACAGGCAAGACAAAAAAAACAAATGGGTTACTACAACTGTATACCACAGAGTAGATCCCTTCCCCTCTTACATTGTTCCACAAGTCCAGATAAACAAACCACAGAATATGAGATATTAAGATAAAATATGGGAATTCCTATCCAGATTTTGTTTATGTTTGTGTTCTCCCCCCTGCCACCCCCAAGTAGAATTAAACCTCTTTCATGAATACATTATCTGCTCCAGATTTGAAGTTGATAAGTTTGTGTGTTTTCAGAACTCCTAGAAAATAATTAAGGTGACATAACATCTGGTATTTTGGTGAAAGGTCTTTCCTTCCAGAAAACCCATTTTCTGAGTTTTAGTGAAGGTAGTGTTAAACTATAAATTTTCAGAGAATTGTTCTTCCCTAAGTTCTCATATTGTAAAAAATTAAGCAAGCAATGACTTTTAGCATAAAAACCCCCAGATATGGTTGGGTATATCTTTCTCATAGTGTATGAGTACCAATGAGTCCTTCATCCCCCTCTCCCTCTTCCTCACTCTTCTTCCACTAGACCCATTCACCCTGTTCCCATTACTGCTTCAGTGTTCGTAATCACTGCAAGGAAAATGACTTTAAAAGTACCCCCACTACAGGATTTGTCTCTTTGTGCATTGGATATCTGAAGAAGTTAAAATTGCAGAACATTTTATGCAACTCATTCATTTTTGCAAAACTGTCAATAAATAAACTCCCAGTAGAATACAAAGCATGTCAGGGGCTTGAATTTCCACCTAAGACCAGTTTCTGAGATCCTTCCTAGTCTTTCAAATTCACTATGCTATGTTCTGTTTGATCTTTTTTAAACAGAGATACAAAGAACATTGGATTTTCCAAACCTATAAGCAGCTTAAGAGATAATAATTTATTGTAATTCAAGGAAGTGTTCATTGCACTTACATGCTCTTTGTTGCCTTGTCTTGTAATCCATTGTCCTGGTTTGGCCAGGACAGGGTTAATTTGGTGCAGCCAGGCTATTCTATACCATGCTGACTTCATGGTCCGGGGCCAGTTCTGGTTAGGGGCCAGTTCCGGTTCCAGGGGCGACTCACGGTGTGCGATCGATCCACTCAGGACCACCTTTTTGTCTATGCGGTATCGCTTATTTGTACATTTCTTTCTATTGCTTTTGTTACTGCGACTGCTTCTTATGTGTTTCTGTATTAAACTTTCCTTATCTCAACTCAGAAAGGCATTTTAAAGCTTTTCTCCGTCAGCGTCCGCGGTGGGGGCCACATGGCTTGGCTGCTGGCAGGGGCTGAAACGTCACCGTTTTACTAAACCACCACATCCATAGAAAAACCTTACAGTTTGAAGCAATTTAGAACAGAAGATTACCATAAAACTATTAGTGAAGTTTTACTGTGGAGGACATTATCTCAAAGAACTTACTCAATGTTGTACATTAGCATTTTGTGACATTGACATAGATCTTAAGATGAATATGTCTCTCATATATGCACTTGATAAAGCAAAGACTTAGTTGAATATTTTCTCACTAAGGAACTTTGAATGAATAAATATTTGTTTTGAAAATTATTTGAAACAGAAGGTCACTGAACATGGAAATACTACAGTAAATTAGTTAATGATGCTGGCTACTTGCCATTAAATACTGCAGTAAAAAGAACAGGAAGAGGGCTGGATACTGTGCAATTAGACTTCCTGGAATATCGTTTCTGAAGAACAGTAAAAGAGGCTTTTCAATGAATTTAAGGAATGGCAAGAGTGGTCAGCCTTCATACTCGCAGCTCAGAATTTCTAACTTTCACAACTGCAATAAGTTGGTTAGATTGTTTCAGTTCAGACTCTTTCTTAACAAAATATTATTTTTAACAGTGAATTACTTCTCCTCTTTTACATTTGTTTTAGTTTTCTGCTCCTAAAGAAAATACCTTAAGGGAGGAAGCTATCTGTGGAACCCATTTCTAGGAACATGCTTTATTAGTACTTGGATCTGAAGTTTTCTTCATAGAAGAAAAAAAATGCTCAAGTGAATCAGTATCTTTAGCTCTCATTATTACGACCAACAGTTCTCACTTACTACAAAAAAAAATGAAACAAGCAAAATCTTCCTTCCACTTCCATACTTTCCTGAGCTCTTCCTCCTCGTCTCCTAGGCATCAGCTTCAAATTCTGATAAACCTCTGTCTCTCACTCATTGTATTTTCCAGTCAGCTTATGCTTTCATCCATATTGCTTTTCAAAGTAAGCAGGTGCTTCCAATGGAAGTTATCAGATACATTTCATTATTTTGGCGCTTTTTTTTTTTTTTAAAATGTTCATACTTTTTGTTTTGCTTTATATCTGAATAGAACTTCAATAATCAAGGTTATGTTTATCATATGAAAAAGTGAGCTAAGAGATCTATAGGTCTTCCATTATATGTTACTTTTCACTACCGCTGGAGTAGTACAGTCCCAACGAAACTGCAAAACAGCAAAATATGGCGCATAAAGCCTGTCTTTATGCCTATGCGGCTATGTCAAGCCAATACAGTCAGTATAACTCTATGATTAGGCTCTTGGATTTCACAGGTGAAGGTGAAATGCTCTATGGACTCTGTTCACAATTTACGCTCCAAGCAGGGAAGACCTTATGACTTTTGAGCGCAGCACTTTGCGTCACATAGCTGTAGATCTAGAAAAATGTGGGAAAGTTATGCATGAATATTGCATATGAGTAGTAGAAACTTAATGTTAAATCCTACAGAACAAATAATCTGCCTGCAAGTATATGGAAGTTACAAGTTTCTTTTGCAGAAATTATTGGAATTTTCCTGTGGTCCTCATCTGAAAGAAAGAATGAATTGGTCCCAAGTGAATCACAAGTTTAAGTATATGTTTAACTACATTCTCATATGAAAAAGCAACAACAAAAATTATTCTTTCTAAGAAGAATGCTTTCCTGAAATGCAATCTTTAAAGAAGTCTTCAAAGATTTTTTAATTCTTTTGGGGAGTTTCTCTATTTGTAGAAATACTACGTGAAACTAATAGGTCAAGAGTCTTTCTCCTATATATTAATGGTCATATTCCTGCTTATTTCCAACACTGGTTTTACTGTGTTCTTACATTCAAGTAACTTTTGTCCTTTTACTTCTGGGAACACTTGAATATTTTATGTTGTTTTTTTTTTAATAAGCTTACTTTGATTGCAAAGATTTGGAATGTCCCTTTTCACTGTGACTCTGCTTTTGTTTGGATTGTGAACTTCCACAACATGTAACACAAAAGAGATTCAATTTTAAACAGTAAAAAGAGATAGGTGGATTGTAGTGATAATTTCATTATGAAGCAAAGTGCATTGCAAAAATTTTTCCCATGACAAAAATGTTCTATTTGCATAAATATACACAGTATATATATACACATACATATACAGAATAATCTTGAAGAGATCCTTGAGGATGTTTATTTCTCCCATGACCTGATTTCTCTGTGTTCAAAAATTCTAATACAGCAGGAAACTTCAGTTATTCTAAGAATTACAGTTAATTACATCTAAATGGGGACATTTCAGACATCAAGATGTGTTACTTCTTTTAAGAAGATGTAAGTAATTGTAAAATAGGAAATGGTCAATCATCAAGACTCATGGAGCTCTTTCCTGTTCTGTTACAATATATAAAATATATTGTGTTCTGCTATTGCTGAATAGTTATTCTAGAAGTAAGAGATGGGAGTAAACCTAATCTAATATTTGTTGTTTAATCTTTTTCAACAGTAATCCTCTTTATTCTTTTATGTTCTGTTTATTTTGAAACATATTCTCGCGATTTTATTAAATTTGGGAAGAACATAGAACACTAGAAAACATGCCTTCAGATTGTAAAAACGTTTCCCAGTCCTTGGCACTTTCCATCTTCTCTATCCAGCTAGGCAAGCTTTCTAAAACATTTACTCCTGAATAACTGGAAAATGAAGATAGACCAACATAGTATGCGTAAGGTATGCTGTGTCTTTGACAAACTCTGTAACCTCTTAGCGTTGAATAGAAGGTCAACTATCTTAGATATGTAACTCTGATTTTAACAGAGATTGCTGCCTTCTTGAGACTTTGAATGAAATTATATGTTTAGTGTTCAACTACAGATAAAAAATCTGAGGTACCAGTTTATTTTATAAAAGTATGGCTATTGATCCTTGTATTTTCATGACCTTCAAATATTTCTTTAGCTATAGGTGCTGTTAAGTTTGTTTGTTTTTCCATTATTACAAAATCACATTTACATTGTGAACACAAAACTTCCTTCTTAGAAAGCAGTAAGTTTGTGTAAAATATAATTAAGGGAAACAAAAGTAATTTAAAATTATATTGCAGCAATTGAAATAATGACTTCAGCCAGTATTTGTCTTTGAAGAGTAGGAGATCAGTAATTTTAATATATTTTTCTCATAATTAACCTATAATTTTAGTAAGATGATTATTTCTTTTAGTAAACCCCAAATTTAAGGGCTTGAAAAGACAGCATCATGACCATTATTTACTCCCCAGCAACTTAGAATTATAAAAGTTTCTTCCTTTTCCTTTTTCATAGTGTCTACATACCCAGATCAGTTTATGAAATGTACTTTATTTATGTGCTTTCACAAAAGAAACTATCAGAGTATACCTTATAAGTATCGTAAACGTACTGGCAATTGTTGCCTGATTAAATGTAAGTTTTGTTACACACATCGGGGACAAATACAACTGTTATGACAAACAAGGACTACAAATGTCTCCAGTAAGAAATTTAATTCTGATTTTTTGTTTACATACATGATTTTGGTATTAAATTGATTCATTTGTGGGTTAAAGTATAATTTCACATATGGCCCTCAAAACACAGGAATGATAGCATTTTTCCTTTAAAAATTGATAGAATTCCCTCCCTAAAGAAAAACGAGGTCCGTCTATATTTTCTATGCCGCAATAACCATTTAATTTTATTTTTTTTCCACATTTTTAATGTTAAAGATGATTACATATTCCTTTGATAAATATTATCTCCACTTGCTTCCTTGAATTACTACATTACTTATCTTGATACTGCTACGGTCTATTTTTCCCAGTGTGACAAATGTCACAGGCTCCTTAAATTTAGTTTTTCCTTTATAAAAGGTCAATAGTTGTTAGGATCCCCATTCAGAGAGAGGCTAAACTTTTATGGGAGGTGGAAAACTTTGTTATCAGGCACTCCTTAGCATGGTACTTGCAAATACTCTGGACATTGAGAAAGAAAAGTCAGAGCTGAGGTTTATATATTCAAGGAGAAAAAAAAAACCCAAACTCAAACCAAAACAAAGCACAAACCAGATCTAGTGTCAGAAACCATATACAAAGGAAAGCTAACTCTCCATCTTTAACTACTAGGTACAAGGCATGATAGACTACTTCCAAATCCCACTGAAGTTCATGATGCCGTTTGTAATCAACATCAGTAGGTAGAACCAGACCATTATTTTTCTAGGTCTGGTTAACCACTAAATACTAGAAACTAAAATGATGACAGTCTTATTTAAGGAAAAGTGGGTTGAGGCATTTTTAAATGAGATTCTAATATCACATTATCACCTTTCCTCTTCCTTTTAATGCCTTTGTTGCTGGCACTCTCACCTCAAACCTCATGTATTTCCAACCACAAAAACAAGTACAGCATTAGTTCTTCAAATGGCGTATTGTGATACAAAGATATTGCAGTAAATACAGAGCTTCTCCAATGGGGTGTTGCTGGTGATAGTTCTGGGCGTAGCATAGCGCTGCAAGGAAGTGCAGGCTGAAGTATGGTAGGAAAAAACAAGCAGCAAAACCAAGAAAGTTCTCTCCCTGCTCGTGCCCTTGAGCTTGCCACAGGCATCTCCTTCCAGCCGTATTTCCTTCTCTGCCACAGCCACCTCACAGCAACACAGTTCCCAGTGCCTCAGTAGGTTGGAACAGACTCTCTGAATTCTCTTTATGTGTACATATATATATAAAACACTTGAAAAAATTGTGGCATATGGAAAAACATATGGAGAATCAATGGCATATGCTAGGATATATTTGATTGAAAATATCACAGATTCTTGTTTGATAGTCATTTGACTGGTAACACGGATATTTCAGGAAACTATATAATCTCACATTGCAGTATTTTTGCTATACTGTACCTTGAATATAGCAAATTGTTTACACATTCCAAATTTTTGTTTTCATAGTTCTGGCTAACAATGATATAGTAAAGTAGTGGAACCTATGAAGAAGTTGAAAATAGGCAGGACATAAAATATTTTGCCACAGGAATTCTGTATGTGAGTATTACTTATTTTACTTTCATATATGTGCAGTCAGCTCTAGTGGCTCAGTTTATGTTTTGGCTTCAAATGCCAAGTTTAGCTTGGCTCTGCGACCAAAGATGTTGGTTTACCAGAGGCTAATGGTAGCCTTTCCATTGAAGTTACCCATATAAAGACATTTGAATGAAAAGTTTAAAATGTTTTACATAGTTTTCTGATATTTCTTTTGGTTGCAAAATGGAAAGCATTAATATTAATGCTCAATTAAAAATAAACATGGTATATTGACTGTATATAACACAGAAAACAAGAATGTACAATATCTGTCATGATCCAAGTGTTCACATAGCTTTCAGACTTAGTTGCTTTTTCTTGCATCTCTTCTATGAAAACAAATTAATAAATCTCTGGATGAGACATCTGTAGAAGTCTGCTCACCCAGAAAAGAGTAAGGTGTCCTAAGCATAGACATATTAGGTGAGTAAAAAAAAGCAATTTTTCAAAAAGAGCTTATCACTTCAGAGCAAGCCCTAAGTATCAGTCTGGCTCACTACTGTCTAGATTCTCACACTTGTGCATGATCTGTAACTGCACTACAAAATAAGGAATAAAAATTAAGCATACAGACATTCTGTGTAAACTCTACAGAAAATAGAAACAAATCTGGAATTGAACTCACAGGTTTCATATTCCTCAAAAATATTGGTGAAAGAAATTTATAGAGATTTCTGTGCTATTGAGTTAGTAAGCTGAGGAAATCTTTCAAAAATATATAAGACAAATAATTGACAAACACTTACATTAATGGTAGCTGATCCAAACCATATTTAATTGCTTTCTTAAACAAAAATTCAATGTGATGCAATAGTTTTCTCATACAACAGTGGATTCTTAGTTCTGCTTATTTATGAAAGATGATTTCTTATCCAATACTGTTGCTTTTATCTAATACTAATGCTTACATGGAGTTGTGTCTGCTTATGTTACTGAAGTGTCATATAAACATAAATCAAAGCAAGGCATAAATACTCACAATTCTTTCACTAAAACCAAAATAACTTTTGGCAACTTGTTCTTGCAGTAACAATAACTCACTGTGAGACAGTCCTGCAAATAACCAGAGAGATGGGAACACACAGAATGGAGAAGAGGAATTAGAATCATCTAGCTCTTTTCCTACAGAAATTTGCAAGTCAGTGTCTGTAGTGGCCTAAAAGGCAAAAACCTGTCTGTGTTCCCTTTTCCTGCTGTTAACTTTCAAAAAAGAAAAAAAAAAACAAAAAAAAGAAAAAAAAAAGACAAATTAAATCCCTGTATTTCATACTGAGTGGTATTACTTACAGATTGTGTCCATTGTCCACTGAAATAAAAACAGAGCTTCAGTGGGACTTTAATGGGGAAAATTTTGCCTAACTTCTCTCCAACTGACTAAAATCTCCTCAGAGAAGAAATCAATCTTTTGCTTTATTAATTTATTAGTTATTCTATTTCTTTGACTTTAATTGCACACTAGGAACAACTAGAAGCTCCCTCCTGATCCTTTTAGTCTATTAAAACCCGATCACTTTGCATAATGCCCAGGCTCTCATCTTGTCAAAAATTGGTTTTGTCTGGGAAAGTCTATGGAAGCCTGTCAGAGTCTAATAGCCTCCAAGCGTGTTCTCTTAGATACTCCACATAAGCAGGGTTTAATGTTTAATACCAAATTTATTTATCTGTAGATATTTGATGTTGCACAGGATTTTTTCTTTGACAGAGTGATATAGCAATATACTGAAGTCACATTACAAATATACATCAGAATATAGCAATTGCAATATACAGCTGAATCACAATTCGCCCGTGATTCTCATTAGCAGTCTCTACATGCTCACCATCACAATGTTGCATGGCCAAAATAGCCAGGAAGGAACAGATGGGTTGAAGCTAGCTAAACTCCATTGCTCTCTACAAAGCTCTTTTTGTTCAGTTCTTACACTCTATGTTGGGCTAAGCTATTCATACACTGGTCTGGCTGGCCCAGGAAGAGGTTCACACTCTTTTGATTAAGTCAGGTAAAAAACATTTACACAATCAGTCGATCCACTCAACTGATATAGTTGTTTGTTTAAAACAAAGACCATCCTCTGGTCACCTTTGTGTTGAGATAAGTTCAGCTAAGTAGCAAATGTCATCAGTTACTCCCTAGATTTATACCTGAGTTTCACCAGCACATGGCCCTTGTCCATCTCCTCTGGGCCTTCTTTCGTTGTACAGATTTATTGGTCAGTTACAACCCTATTCTTGAAAATTCTGTTTCATGTTTTGCGTTTAGAAATATCTTTTTGTCTTTTTATGTCAAAACACTAATTTTCAGTTTGAATGCAACAATATTTAAAAACTTAAAGATAAAAATCAGTCAAATGTTATTTTGTTAAGACCAAATTAAACATTCAGCTGACATAAAAGTGTATCCCCCTATCATGGTAGTAAACAAACGAACAAACAAACAAACAAATCTATTGTATGCAAGCTTTGTTCTGGCCTAAAAAACTTACTGACGTTTATATACTGCTGTATTGTAATTGCCTGCAATGTTTTTTGATTAAATTACCCTAAACCGTTTCAAATTTTCTAAATAAAGCAAAGAAGAATCAGTGTTTGCTTCTGTAACACTTAACTCTGATATTGGAATCTGGTAAGGTCTAAACAGCACTGAAAATGAGACTGAGTAAAGTACCAACAGTCTTATTTCGGTCAATTAAAACAACCTGAAACAACGTTCCAACAGTAAAGTAATTTTTAAAAATTCCTTCTAAGGCTATCTTGAACTTCTTCAATATCCATGTATACATTTTTGAACATGACCTTACACTCAGTTCCCTCAGATTTGCATGCTTCAAATGGAAACTTTTGTAGGAGCAGGTCAACATTTTAATATACACTCTGAGTATATTTTTTGCCCTAGCTGTTGTTAAAAATTTATTTTTGTAACCATGGTTATCTAGAGGGAGAGAATTGGCAAACTCAAAAGGTGTTGACACCTGTTTGGCCATCAAAATAAGTACTCTCCATATTTTAATAACACTCTGACATTTTAAAATTACTCTAATAGTTAGAATGGATAAATAGAACAAACCAAATAATCAGCTTGAAGTGAAGCAACCATGAAATGTTTAGGTCTAGATCTGTAGGAAAGGAACAGGGTAAGCCGCAGATTTAGGACTATACTTCAGGGCAATGGACTGTGGCTTTTTCATCAAGAGTTAGAGAGTTTCTTCTAAGAAGGAAACATGAAAGGGAAGGCTGCCTGGGAGTGTTGACAGCTTCAGGAACTTTCTTGTGGAGGAAACCAGGGAAATTTGGCAGAAGGCCTGCTTGGCTAAATGGGGAGTTTCCCAGTGACCTAAGTCACAAAAAGTGGGTATACGGGAGTTGGAAACTAGTATTAGGAACAAAAGGACTGGCAATAGAAATCTGTTAAGTTTGGCCCCTTCATCCATCATGATGAACAGAGAAGCAAAGTCTGCTGTCCAATGTTTGCATATGCCAGCATAGTTTAGGATGGAGAGGAGCAGCCAACAGTGGCGGATCAGCCTGTTATGGGTGACTTGGAGAAGTTTTATGCACACACTAATGCATGGATAAGATTAATCTGTAAGTGCAAATATAGCTGGCAAATGTTATTGCACATTCCCTGTTTAACACCTGTGAATAATCACAGCCAATTGGGAAGGGTTCTGAAGACTAGAGGAAAAGGCTAATTTTAAACTCCACTTCAAAAAAGGCAGGAAGAAAAACCTAGGACACTACAAGCTGTTTTTCCTCATCTCAGACCTTGGAAATGTCATGGAGTACATCATCTTGGAATTTATTTCCAAGCACACAAAAAATCAAAAAAGTTATGGGAATAGTCAAAATGGAGTTACAAGAAACAAATCAAGCTTGATCAACCTTGCTGCTTTCTATAATAAATTGACTGGCTATGGCACATGCATTTGGCAGTTGAGGAATTATCACCTGATAGGTGGCTTAAAAACTGTCCTTCTGCTGAACTTGGAAAGATAATGATGTGTTCAATGATATTCATCTGACAGTGTGTGAAAATTCACAGGGTTTGAATACAGGGGCCCCCACTATCCAACACCTTTGTCAACAATGTCAGTGATGACACCATCAGTAAAGTAGTGGTTCATAATAAATCAAGGGGAGTGGCTGATACAACAAACAAACAGTTCCAATCCAGAGGAAATCTGAAAAAGTTGAGGACTAGGCTAACATTTATTTTCAATGAGGAGAAATGCAAAGTTCTGCACTGAGAGCAAAATAATCCTATGTGCCTGTACAGGCAGGAAAAGAACTGATTAAGAGCAACCTTGATAAAAAGCACCTCAAATTATACTGAATGCCAGGCTGAACTCTTTATGAAGAAGGCAAGCAGTGCTCAGAGCTATATTAGTAGGATCTTGGACACCAGATTGAGAAAAATTATCACCTTCTACTTGGTGCTGACAAAGCCATAGATGAAATACTGTGTTCAGTTTTGTGTCCCCCAGTTCGAGAGGGAAGTGTAGAAACTACAGACCACACAGCAGACCAAACTGAGCAGTCTGGAGCATATGACCTAAACGGGGAAGGCACACTAAACTAGTCTTGTTTTGTTTGCTGAAGAGAAGGCTAAGATTAATACAATTGTAACCCATCTATTTCTCACTGCCTGCATCCTCAAGTAGGCTGGGATTGGATAAGAGGCTGGGAAGGATCATAGCTGGGACAGAATTGACCAAAGGGACAGTCCAGACCATAGGACGTTGTTTTTAAAAAAACCCAACCAACTCGAATTTTAGTCTTTCCAAAGTAGTCATTGCTTTGAGACTGGATTGAACATCAGTCTGCTTATGATAGATGATGAATGATTGCCTTGCATCACTTTTTTGGTTTTTTTTTTTCTCTTTCCCTGTTATTAAATTGCATTTATCTGAACCAAAAAGATTTCTTGCTTTAGCACTTTCTGTTCTCTCCTACATCCTGTTGGAGGGTGGGGGGAGTGACCAAGAAGGTGAGTGGGTGTTTAGTTGCTGATCAAGGTCAACCCACCACAATAGGAAACACACACAAATATTGTAGCAAATAAATTGAAAAGGTCTATGCAGAAATCTTAGCTTATGTACTAGAAGCAATGTAACTGTGTGGGACTAAGATAGATTCACTACTGCATGTACAGTATTGATTGTGGCTTTAAAGCTTGCATCCATGCAATATTACCTTTGCTTTTCCTCTAGATAGAAACTTCTTTAATTCCTATCCAAAGAGGAAGAATTGAAATAAGATTTCTTTATGTGACCCTAGTCAAATGAGTAACTATTTTAACACCTGATTATTATTAATGGAAAAGCACATCAATATGTAAAGAATGCACAAATATTATTGTTGGTCTATGGGTTGGTAAGGAGGAAATACAGATTTTTCCAAAATGGTCCTGAATACTGGAAAAGTCATTACGGGCCTTTTACTATTTTCTGGTATTACAGGTAATCCATCTGTGCTGCTTTTGGCTGGGGTAGAGTAAATTTGCTTCATAATAGTTAGTATAGGGCTATGTTTTGGATTTGTGTTTCTCACCCCACCCCAGCAGTAAATAGGCTGGGGGTGCACTAGAAGATGGGAGGGGATACAGCTGGGACAGCTGATCCCAACTGACCAAAGGGATATCCCATACCATATGACATTGTGCTTAACATATAAAGATGATGGAAGAAGGAGGAAGGGGTATATGTTTAGGTTGACGGTATTTGTCTGCCGAAGTACCTGTTATGCGTGATGGAGGCCAGCTTTCCTAGAGATGGCTGAACACCTGCCCACTGATGGGAAATAGTGAATTAATTCCTTGTTTTGCTTTGCTTATGTATGTGGTTTTTGCTTTACTTATTAAACTGTCTTTATCTCAACCCACGAGTTTTCTCACTTCTACCCTTCCAATTCTGTCCCTCATCCCTCTAGGTGAGAGTGAGTGAGTGGCTGGCTGGTGCTTAGTTGCTGGCTGGGGTTAAATCGAACTTCTTCATAACAGAAATAATACGATGATGCTTAGTATAAAATTGGAAATAGAAATTTTAAGTCTCTAAAGCATAGGAAATTCCAAATTTATAAAATATTTTCTAAATCATCTTTTAATAGTAACTTTAATTCATTGTTTTCCTTTTGGTTCAGAAGTTTACAGAGGTTTCTTTTCTCATAGACAAAGTGACCATGATACCATCCACTGTGCACATCTGAAATAATTGATACAAAGAATTTATTATATCATACATAGAGAAATAATATGACATATTTAGCATAAAATATAGCCTGTTAAAACACTTTTTATAAAGGAATTTCCATCTCAATGGAAGACCATGCTTGCTGTCTGCTTTTGGTCTGATCTCAGAGCTGTTCCTTTTTTGGAGAGGACCCTGGGCTGGAGACCTCCTATCCTGGTTTGAGTTAGAAGAAAACCAATTCTGTTCAGTAATTTTACTTTTCAGCTAAGTCTTTTCTAACTAACTGCACTTTCTGAAGCTAACAGTATGTTTTTGCAGGCAGTGTCTGCTTCTAGCAGTGGTAACACTTGATGTTTAGAATTACTACCGAGGATTGGTGTGTGCAGACCAAGGTCACTGCTAACTCTTGTGTACCACATCGAGGGCTGCAGAAAGTGAAAGGCCACAGCTGTGGGGAGGACAGGTGACCCTAACTGACCAATGAGGTATTGCATCCCATGTACGTCATATTCAGTATAAAGCTGAGGGATTGCAAGGGTCTCAACCCCTTTTTAGGTTTTTTACTTTTTTGGGCTTTTTGCCTTTTTGGCTTTTTGCCTTTTTAGGCTCTTTGCCTTTTTGACTTTTTGCTCTTTTTAGGCATTTTGTGCTTTTTGCCCTTTTTGCTGTTTTTCCTTCTCATCGACCCTTCCACTGGCCTTCCCTTCTCGGACCATCTCGTGCCTTTGATCCTGGTTCATGTGTTCCTGAACCCAGCTCCTGAAGCTGGTTCCTGTCTGCTGCTGAGCCCAATCTGGGACTTCGCCATTGCCTGCTCCACAGCCGCAGTGGTGACAGTGACGTAATTTCCATCAGGGGGAGACTGGTTTCAATACTGGTTTTGCGTGTATTTGTATATATCCCATTTTATTACTATTATTATCAATAAAGCTGTTTTAGTTTTCTTTTCTAAACCGGAAGCCTCTCTCTCATTCCCTTCCTCTCTGATTTGGAAGGGGAGGGGGCCATAAGTCTCTCTCCCTTATCCTCTTTCTCTTCCTCTATTTGGGGGCGGGAAAGAAGGGTTAAAAGAGAGCATCTGTTGTAGGTCGGGTGGATTGAACCTAAACCTCAACACCTCCTAAGGGACCTTGTGACTTGAGGGATTCTGTACTGGAATATCAAGGCCTTTTTTGTGTGTAAATAAATACAGAGATGGATAATTTGAGGAAATAATTCAAAAGAGGGAAAAAATTGTGTTTCTTCCTCAGCAGTTCAGTATAAATTGCTTTTTTTCCTGCTTCCACTCTGCTCTTCCATATTCGCTTGGATTTGTTTCTTTCCGGTTCTGAAAGGAAGCAAATTTTTATCCAGAGACCAAATTATTCAGGCTGACATTGGTGCTCAAATTATATATTCCAAAGGTGACAAATGGTATCCCTCAGGGGTCCATAATGGGACGAGTGTTGTTTAATATCTTCATTAATGATATTGACAGTGGCATTGAGTGCAGCCTTAGCAAGTTTGCTAATGACACCAAGTTGATATGCCAGAGGGATGGGATCCCATGCAGAGGGACCTGGACAGGCTGGAGAGGCGAGTCCAGGTGAACCTCATGAGGTTCAACAAGGCAAAGTGTAGGGCCCTGCACCTGTACCAGGGCAGCCAGCATTATCAGTATAGGCTGGGAGAGGACATGCTAGAGAGAAGCCCTGTGGAAAAAGACTTGGGGGTACTAGTAGACGAAAAGCTGGACTTGAGCCAGCAATGCGCAATTGCAGCCCAGAAGGCCAATCGCATCCTGGACTGCATTAACAGAATTGTGGCCAATAGATCAAGAGAGGTGATTCTGCCCCTCTAGTCTGCCCTGGTGAGACCTCACCAGGAGTACTGCGTACAGCTCTGGAGCCCCCAGCACAAGAAAGATGTGGATGTATTGGAGCATGTCCAGAGGAGAGCCACCAAAATGATCAGGGGAATGGAGCGCCTCTCCTATGAAGACAGGCTGAGAGAGTTGGGGTTGTTCAGCCTGGAGAAGGGAAGGCTCTGGGAGGACCTTATAACAACCTTCCAATACCTGAAAGGGGCCTATAGGGTAATGGGAGAGGAGAGAATATGGAGCCAAATTACTATACCCAGTGCTAAGCAGATCCGGAGAGGGGAAATTTGCATCACAAGACAATCACCTTACTTGTTCTTCTAAACTAGGAATGGTAACCAACAAGGATTGTCACACATGTTAATAGTGGGCTGACATAATTTAAGAAATACAACTGACGCAACACTGTCTACATTGTAGGTCAGGATCATGGGACACTGTGGGAACTCTGCAGATGGGAAAGTGCCATAGCGAATCCAAAAGCTTTAAAAAAGCCCTGAAAAAAATTGCATAAGTGCCTGTGTGCAAAATAAAAAGCCTGTACTAAGGTCTATTGAAAGCAACATTAATCTTCCAATTAACTTCAGTAGGCTTGTCATGTATCTTATTTGTGATCATTAAGAATGAAAAACAAGAGTCTCATGATGCATCCCTAATTACCCTAAATATTCATTTAATGAAATCCTGACTCAAGTGAAGTTGATGAAGCTCTGCCATTGACTTATAAGAAGCCAAGATCATTGCCAGGATGACATAAAGTGAAACTAATTGTGGAAAATTTTGGGCTTACCTTAGGCACAGGTAGTAAATCTGACTTCTAATTATCATACAAGCTGAAATCATGACTCAGGAAAAATCAAAAGTATTCTTTTAAAAATCTAGCTATTCCTCTTTTCTTAACTTCAGGATAATAATGCTATATTTAAGTTTTTATAAATAGAGCTTGAATATCTCACTATGCTATTGTTTGTTTTAAAAGTAGCTACTTAGTCATTAAAAGTAATATTTTTTCCAATTAAAAACATTGACTGGAAAAAGCCATTCACATGAGAAGCCTGCTTTTGGCTTTCTTAATCATAGAGAAAAACAATTAGTTATGTTTGGACACTACAAAAAACCTTTGAATGCATTTGGAAAACACTGAATCTTCTTACAGTCAAATCAATGACTGTATGGTTCAAACAGAAAATGAAGCTTTCCCTTTGTACAGGGGTATGTATGTGGAAACAAGATCTCTGACGGATAAGCTAAAGCAAAATATGAAAAAACTCTGCTTTTTTTTGCAAGTATACCCACAGAAAAAAATGTTTGCATTGCTCAAAACATTTCTAATGAAAAAGAAGTAAGTTATAGTGTGCAAAAAAAATTATATTCCCTCACATCTGGTAAAGGGAAATTAGCAAAATTGTTGTAAACTTAATGAACCAACTTCTCAGGCCCTTGTCCAGCTTCTTTATTGTTCCAAAAGTTGTATTAAGCAGTCAGAAAATCATCCTACATACTTAACAGAGATATAAAGCAGGCATTACGTGCTTTTTCCTGATTACTCACAGCATAACTTTCACAATGTCAGAGCAAAACACACAGATAAAAAGTCCACACATCGGTGAAAACATGGTATCACGCCTAACAGCTATCCCAGCTCTGACAAGCCACAACAACCCAAAGATAGCTGAAAAACACTGCAGTTTTGGCCAGTGGGAATGTAGAGTTGATATGTATTTCTTTAATTCCAATTTTTTTATACAACTAAGCTTTCAAAAGAGTAAATTTCATATCTTTTGGCAATCCTGGCCAGTCTGCTTTATATATTTGTCACCCTTGCCAAAAATTCAGGGAAATAGGCAATTAGATGTTGATGAAAGATTCCTCACTAGTACTTCAGAGGTATTTAGAGTGAATGACACCTCAGAAACACAACTCGTAAAAGCATCATCTCTAAAGAGATTACTATGCATCACCTGCAATGAGTTTTCATTTGTCACCCGATCTGCAATCAATGTAATTCCATACACTTACTATAAATCGACGCGAAATACAAGGCAAGTACAGTTAACATGCAACACTATTTTATTATAGGCTAGCTAACTTCAAATTTGATAACATTTTTTGTGAAGTAAAATAATTTCGCAAGGATATTTATTGTGAATCAGATATATGTGGAAAAATTTTACCCTAGGTTAAATTATATGTATATTTGAGTTCTGTGAGTAATTCTGATTGCCATATTAGCTCAAAAAGACTTTTATTATATGATGAAATATACCTCAGAGAAAGGGAACAAAAAATTGAGTGGAATATTGAATGCTTTTTAAATTTCCTGATGTTTGGAGGAAAACTCTGTCTATGTTGAAATCAGCCTTTTGTTTAAATGGTGGAAGGAAATTAGCTTCTGCATAAGGATCACTGACAGGTTTGCTTCAGCTATGTGGCTACATCTCCTTGATGCATGTATGCCTTTGTAAATAGGTTTACAGAACATGAATTATTCTATACTTCTGTTCCTTTATTATAGTTATGTAATAATAATATCATATCAGAATGTATTTTCTGTGTGAAAGTACAACCCATGTCTGATTCCACACTCAAAATTAAACTCCAAGGTTCTTTGAAGTTGCCGGTACCTCTCAAGCACCTTAGATAAATGCTACCAAAAAATGGAGTGTAATGGAGAAGACACATCTCTGAAGTACCAAATATTTTCAACCGTAATTTTTTTCTTAACCTGCTGATGCTGTTATTTCAACTAACTTTCAATAAAAGGGCATATGGTTTTGGTTGTATCCATAACGGAAAATCAGGAACAATAGTTCAGTATTAATATTTCACTGTAAGTGAACTTTGTTTCATTTAGCAGTGAGTGTAGACTTTTAAGGTGCTAGCGAGGATGTCATTATCTTCTATATACATTTCTTATTAAAAATATGGGCTAAAATGAACTATTAGGACATAATCAGAAGTGTATAGCCACATTCCTGACTGAATAGGGATTTTTTTCTTCCAGGATGGAAAAAAAGTTTTGAAAATCAATCAAATATTTTTTCAAAGATGTATCTGTGTGACAATGTGATTAAGGGATTAGCTGCTCTCCACTGGTGGCATGCTCTTTTCTATATTGTGCTCTACAGCTAATTGAGAAACTAGTTTATTTCCTTGCAGCTTTCAGAAGACCATAATTTTCACTTTCAGAACAGTGAGGACCAAGAAAAAACTAAGACATATGAGGGTTCTATTTCTCTTTGCATAACATGCATGGAATGTATTAAAGCTAGTGTTAATTATTTAGCAGATAAGAGCCAAGTTTAATTATATCTATACAAGGAAGTGTGTAAAGTGCTATGATACTAGCTTTAACACTAACATATCACTAAGAAACACAAGGGAATCTACAGTGAAGGTTATCTTGACAGTGCTTTTTTGCAAGATTCCATCAATTTCAGAGAGAAAATTGTAAGCTGAAGAACTGGGGGTATTTTTTTCATTATATAAATGATATCAGTAATACTTTACATTCAGCAAGGACTAAACTGTGCTGATTAGTATTCAAATATCATTCAATCTGTACAGAAGCAGTCACCCTGAGTACTTCAATCCATGGCAATTGTTACCTTATCCTCTACTTGTGGCCTTGCCCCACAACCAAAAAGATCATAAATTCCACCCCTACAGGAATTTCTTACCCAATTTCAATTGAGACTGCCCGTAGCCAAATCAACACGTTTTGCGTACACAATTTTACTCAAATGAAAAGATTAAACACTACATTCTTTCCATTGCTTTCATGCTTCTTCCACATCAATAAAAAGAAATGTAAATCCAGTCAGATCCTTGATTCTGATGGATGGGATCCTGCAAACAAATAAATGTGAGGCAATGGAAAATAAAGGTAGGACTGATATTGTGGTAGCAAGAGACAAGCTGTCACATATGTAGAATTTTGTCAGAAAAGAAATTTGAAACACTAAAGTGTTAAAAATAAACCAATTTAACTTGGTTTCTTCAACATCATGAACACTTAAATATCACCAATAGGATGTTAATAACATTGTCATTTGGAAACAAACACACAACACAACGAAGCTGAGCAGAAGCAAGTTTTACAAATTAAAGGAATTATCTTTGTCTTGCCAGTGGAATGTGTCCAAACAGGTTACAAACTTCAAATGGTTCATCTGATGTGTAACTTGCATTAATTAGTTACTCTGCTAAATCAGTCCATTGATCAATGTGTTCTCTGACTGATATGGTCTGGAATTTTACTCACTATTGTAACTCACAACTATAATTGTTGGTGTAACAGATATTGGACCCTGAAGGTCTAGGCAGAACAGGCAGGTGCTTCCCATGCCTTTCAGGCCAATGTGACAGTCACGTTGGAAAAGAATCTCTCTTATGTGCATGGAGGATGCCACTCTGAATTCTGTTGGTTACGCCCTTCATCACCTCCTTTCTTGGCTAAACCACTTCATTCTTGATGTTGCAGTAGAAAATATCCATTCGTTTATAATTGTTAATTGCCATTATTTACACCTTTATCAAACTTGTATTGGAAAGATCAGAATGGTGAATATAGTAGCTTAGAAACACTCTCAGACTGTGGTGTAAGATGTTATGAATTCTGACTGAAGCTGTCCATTGGTTACAGCATATGTAAAGTTTGTCTGGATTTTCTGGTTTTCAAAAAGTCTCTCTACTCAGCTACCTGTTTCCAAGAACTGTGAACCTATGCCTATGTCAACTTTAAACCAGTGTGTTCTAAAGGCTGAGGGAGAAACACTGCAGTCATTTTGTAGGTTGTATTTAACACATTTCCATAGGAAAATAGACTGAAAAGGCACATATATCTGAGCTCCCCATGTGTGTTCATTCTGTAACAATGGAAGTGGTGAGTGATAGGACAGTGAAAACTTTTCATAAAAGTAACTCTAAAAATTAAAACAGGAAGTACTTTGCTCATGACAGAAAATTTGTTGGTTAAGCCACTAACTGACAAAAAAAGAGAACACATTGTAGACACTGATCACCAATTGTAAATACCTAAATATGCATCAGATTGTATTCAACATCATCACTTGGAGGCCTATGATATTTATATGATTTCATAAATGGACTCTTCTGGAGATATATTCAGAACACTGGCAGGGTAGAGTAAAGTTCTTTGGCAGACAGCTTTAACCACAAAACCAGCTGAGACTCAAGTAAGAGACTTTGGGATTGTCATCTTTATTCAGCTCTTGGAGCCACCAGAATGTTATGCAAAACCTGCTAGCAATTCATGAGAAACAAAGACAGTGCACTGCTACTTTCTACTCACAGTCTAAAAACCACTACCAGCAGGAAAAATAAATAATTTTGGAAATCAGCCAATTTTTTCCCAAGTATTACTAAAATATCTGAAAAAATGTAACTGAAAACTAACTTAGCTGTATCTTTTATGTTGCTGGCAAATTGCAGAACAATTATTAGGTGCGCAACTGGGAAGATCAACATAGTATAAAACTGGGACAGCTTTGTACCGCCTATCCCACAGACAAAACTCAAGGTGTACGAGCTTGGTTTAACTATTGTGATCCTGTGGCTCACCACAAACTTTGGGTAGCCAAACAGCAGCTTTGGCCTTTGATGTTTGAAATACGCTTCTAACCCATATCTGTTTCTTGCCAGATTTGACAACTGCAACCTTCCATCACAACTTCTCTCAAAAAATGCAAATAGTCCTTTCTATGGGGAGTATGTTTGGCCTGCCAAATGCCCCAAGCAGAAAAGCAAGTCAGAATAACACTTATAATTTCTAATTGTCATAGCATACATATTTCAAAGGTAATGCTGAAAATCAACTATATGCAGAATCTTAAATAAGAGCAATTTTTGGGGCACAAAACAATCAGAACAGCTCCTGTTTAGCCAATGAAAACGTATTTAGGGTACAACTCAAAATTGGACACTGCTGTATTTATAAAAGGCAGTGAGCATAATGACTGTGCCTGTGTGGTCTAATCCCACCCCACTGATTAAAAAGGCACCTCCTGGTGTATTCAGGCCGCTGAGAGAACAACCGTGTTATCTGAGGCTGTTCCAAGAAAGAAATAGCTGAATACATTACCATAGTTGTTTAAACTCATGCATTGAAGGATGGAATGGCAGACAGGAACTTTACTATCTGAACAGACTACTACTCTCTTCCCAGATGTCTCCTTACTAATAGAAGAAGAGACCTGAGCTGGATATTTTATGGTATTTTTAGGCAAACATAACAACTGCTTTCCCATAGGAGGTAAGTCTTAACCTTAATTGCCTCTCAAATTCCCAGATCAGATAAAAAAAGCTATATTTACTCTTCATAAATATTTTTTTATGTTAAGAAGACAAATTTAAGAAGCACTCCTGTGAAGTCCCCCCTAGAAGGTAGATTGGTTGCACAAGGCTTGGACTATTGAGAGGAGAATTTGGGGGGACAAATACTGTTTGGACATTTGAGGTATATGTTTTTAAATTAATAATAATAATAATAATAATAATCCTCTCATTTCATCTAGCCACATGTTTAAGTGGGGGGAAAATGTTTTTGTGTCAGCTAGAAACTCTACATTAAACAGACCTCTCATAACAATGGTGATCTACAGGTGTTGCAAAGATTTAATGTCAATGATGAAAACCATTGCTTTTAATCCCAGCTGAGCTTAAATCAATGTAAAACAACATTGTGGATAACATTGGCTAACATGACTGTAAATTCTTCACAGATATTTTTGCCAATTTCCTCATACTTTTCTGAAATTACAGACCAACATCAGGGACACATTAGATTTTGGAGAATATTACAGTTCTTCATATAATGTACAAATGTTGGAGACGGGTATTTATGAAGTAAACTATGCATGAAAATATGCATTCCCTTGAGTATTCCCTTAATAAGTCACTTCTGCCAAATAGTTTTTACATTAGGGTTGTAGTAGCTCATCTACTAATGCTTACTAAAATTTAGAAATAGATTAATAATTTATATATTCATATATTCTCAAAGACTTGAAGCAACATTATGGATTTCTCCTCATCTCTTCTTTATACCGCAACTCCTTTTCTAATATTGGTTTCTGCAATTGTCTTATTTCATCCATTAAACTTTTTAAACCTACAGCATATCTAGCTACTGGAATGTAAATGTTCTAACGTGCCTCTTCAAATTGCATGTTGAGAGGAAGCCCTTGTGTTTAATAAAACACAATGTTTTATGTTATCTTTATGTATCTTTGTGTTTTGTAAAATCTCTCCACACAGTATTCACCCAAATAAAGCAAATGCTATATTATATAAACTACTTTTATAGACAGAGCTGTTGTAACACCCTGGTGGGATTTAACTGTGAAAAAATTTCCTGGAAGACGGTGCCCATTGTTTGGGATACACTTTCAGAGAAAGAATACTCGGAGGACACACACAGCTCATTACCTCATGACATACTCAGCTGAATACGAAATGGATATTTTGAAATAAGTAAATATCCTACCAGTTAAAGCATATTAACCTGTTCTTTGTTGTGTGTCTGGGCAGAAGAACATTTCAGATAATACAATCAATGCCAAATTAAAATTCCTTGTGGGGCAAAGCAACAGTTTTTTCAGATCATGGGAAGGTCAGACAATTTTTCTGGCCTGGAAATGTTCTTGTATTGTGAATTTCACTGTAATCTATACATTCCATCACATCACTGATGGCAAGTATTTTGGGTCTACACATAGCAGAGACACAGAAGATAACTGGCTCTTCATATCTGCAAATTCCTCAACCATGGCCTTGTTCCAATTCTTTATCATGAAAGAATTCTGACTTGCCTATTGCTGTGGTGGCAAAGGTCATTTTTGTAGATCTAGTTGTTTTCCTTTTACACAGAGACCTGCTCAGCTGGAATATCCTGCAGAGTGCTGTTTGTTAATTGATAAATATGCTTCCTTTCAAATTTGTCAGTAACTGATGCATTAGTCTTATGGAGTCTGCAGAGTTAAAAAAATGAAACCAAGCAAAAATACATTTACTTGGGTTATATTTAGGTAAAATCAAAGTGTCTGAAGATTGAAGAGGCCTTCAGCTGAGCACATTTGTAAAAAGGTCTGTGCTACTTAGAAGCTTAACTCACTTATATTCACAATAAGGTTTAGCATTGTAAATATAATTTTCAAATGGCCTTTAGGCACTTCTAAATATTTCCTACTTTATCTCATTTTATTAATTGAATAACTGATGAAGATCACTGCTGTAACTCCATCTCTCCATTACTGTTCAACTTTAGCAAATATTTATTAATGTAAAGAGTCTTCTTTATGATTCTACTTCAGGACAGACCTGCCTTCACCATTTCTCACAATGTTGAATGGAGGGATATAGTGAATTGTTACACAAATATCACTCCAAAGGCAGATTGCAGATCAGAAATCTCCTCCAGAAATTAAGTTTCTTCCAGTCTGATTGAATGCCAGACTGTGTGGAAATGGCTTGAATGGAAGCAGGCAGCATACCCATCTATGAATGATCCATATCTAGAGAACAAAGATGAAAGTTAGCAGTTCAGACATCCTAGTAGGTGCCAGAGAAAGAGGTGAAAAGAACGAGGAAGCAAAAGAGACAAAATAGTTCAAGAGTGTGAGTGAGATGGAGTGTAGGCACAAGTTGCCAGGGGTTAAGGGGGCAGTGTCCAGATCTATCAGACATGCCTGTCTACCTAAATGCCCCTCCAATCTAGCATCCTCAAGCCTTGCAACATTTCTATCAAACACCAAGCTCTATCCTTCATCTTTTTCTAGAAATCTTTCCCATGTGGCTTAGTTGGTGCAGAAAAGTAGAAAAGTAAAAAAAGTTTGGATCCTGACATGAAACATTAGACTTCTTAGTTGCACAACCAATAGGAGAAAGAAAGTTGTAGCTTTCAAGTTTTAAAGATTTTGACAGAAAAGCATATTCTTTAGCTTTAAAAAAGTCAGTAAGGCTGTTTACATGCCTATTTACATACTTCCATGAGCATCTTTATAATTATTTGTACCAATGTATTTAGTTGGAAAAGGTTTAACTTACTTGCCCCTTGTCTGTGAATTAGTTTATTCTTTGTAGCCACTTCTGACTTCCCTATAAAGAGCTGTCTTGGTTTTCTAATGCTTCTTACTCTCTAACATTCTGATTTTCAGGAAAAATGAGAGTTAGTTTCTTTCTTAGAAAAGTTTCTTTCTTAAAAATGTTCATTGACTTCTGCTATGAAAGAAACATATGAAGTGAAAAGATCATAGACACTAGTGTCTTTCATCTATTTCCTGGCATGGAGTAGAAAAATTACATGATATTTTGGAAAAAGATCCCACGTACTGTAAATTAGAAATAGGAAAATTAAATTAAATTAAATTAAAAATATGAATGTTATTTTCTTTCTATTTACTGGGTAGGGAGTGAGGCTAGATTGAGCTAATATGGTTACTCAGAGATTTGTTTTTAAAGCATATTCTTAAAACAACAAAAATGTAATAATTTATTAAATGAAAATTACATTCCTGTGCTGATACCTTTAATCATTTTTTCTTAGTTTTAGTTGCCTTTCTTATACAACACATTTCATAACACCATACAAGAGGGTAAAAGCTGATGTAGACAAGAGCACATTTTTCAGAGTGCACATTTAGGTTTCTAGTATAGGCACCACAATCCTATGGAAATTCTGCTCAATTTTCCACCATTAGTAGCCTCTAACTAACTAATGCCAGTTGCAGAACAGTTTTTCAGTGCCACAAACAGTGGCATTGTTTACCTGTAAAATGTATCTAATAACAGATAGAGAATATAAACTATTTCAGAGCTGATACAACTAAGGAGGTACACATTGTGCCTACACTATGACATCTGCAATGTTTTTGGCAAGCAGAATCCACACTGGGACAGGTTCCTTGGTCTGGGTGATCAATGGGCCAAAACTGTGTAGCGTATGGCTGAGGACCTCAAGCTACACTCTGAAACTACATCTCATGGACATTGCCTGGTAAACTGAGTAAGACTAAATGCATGGTTCAGTCCTGACAACCACAAAAGACAACATCAAGATGTCAATGACCGCTGGGCACCCTGCCATGTGTACAAGGGAGTTCACATTACCTACTGCATAGCACTACTGAAAATACCACATCAAACTTGTCCCTGACGATATATCTATGACCTGCATAGGAATTACGGGGGTTGGCAGCCACGGTTTTGGAATTGCTACAAAACAATAAGGAACAATTTGGCAGATGTTAAGCCTCAGGGAGAAGGTGCTAATCATAAAAGTTAAAACTACTTACATACAGAAAAACATAACTTGACCTGTAGGATCTGGCTGAGACTAATAGGGTTGTAATGCACATGCCTTAGCCCTGTCTTTTGCTCTCAGCGTGTAAGTTTCAACATCCTTGATTTTACTCATGTACTTCTGACATGTTTTGAGGCATACTTACAACAACAAATGTTTAAAATAAAAACAATTTAAAAAACAACCTGAGAGTACTGGCAAGGTTCTTGAATACCACACTTTCTTCTTCAGTGCAACTTCTTTGTAATTGGTTTAAAAAAATCAAATTTTAAAAGAATGGCCACTTTCATAGTTCCAAAATTCACCTTTTAAGCTTCAAAAACATTAAAATTTCTACATTTTCAGCTTCAGAAATCTATTTTGATATAGTCTTATAGCATAGTTTAATATCTTAGAATTTTTTTCTTATTAAAAAGCTGAAGGATAAAAAAAAATGTGCACAATACTATGGAGAAGGAAGAATTCCAGAGGCCTTTTGCAAACAATATTCTTAAACCATGTGAATTTGTTCATAAATCTTATCTTTTTGAGTAGAGAAAAAATCTGACAGTAAACTACCCTTTTTATTGCTGACATTATTGAAAAAAACCCACTTAGAAAATTTTGAAATCCACAAGATCATATCCCTGAAATTTTAAATGCAAACATGTTTTAATTCCAGTTTCACCTTATACTTCACGAACAGGAAATTTAATTTTCCTATAATTTTTTTCTGTATAAAACTTTCCTTCTCCTTTGTATTTCCCCATGGAATGTTCTCTTCCCCATCAATGTACTTGTTCTGCACCACACAGTACATGAGCATTATTACCCTCTTTTTCTTGAGCATGCTTTACTCTTTCCCAGTGTCAGAGTCTTTACAAAGAGCACTGAACTGGGAATCTTTTAGAACTTCTGTTTAATTGTAGCAGACATGCCAATTCAGGATGCCAACAATAACATACAGTAGATGTTGTGTGTAGCTTTTTCATAACTATTGGGATAGCGTTTCTTTGACAGACTGGATAATGAAGTAGGATGAGGTGAAGGGCAACTTCTGCTAGACATGTGTACGTGTTAGAAGCCATGTGGCTGAAAGATTCAAACAGCTATTCAGTGAAAAACAAAACAAAACAAAAGTGGCCTGCTAAAATGTTTCCAGTGTCGTTTTTAATTAGAATAGCCTTGACAATACATAATGTTCATCTATTTAACAAAGCACAGAAGTTTTAGCCTTGAAAACTTTGCTAAATAAGTCACTAACTTTGGGGCCCACTCAGCATATGTAGGCTCAAGGGCTATGTAGCTTTAATAAGTACTAAAAGCTGTGTTTTCCCCTCTTTGAAGATCATATTGCTATAAATGTTTGTAATTAAGACACCTGAAGCTTTGGCCCACATAATTCTAGAGGTAAGAATAAGTGTTGCCAGCTTTCAAATGACTTCAGTGACATCTGACTGAGGAGGGTTGCACACTACTAGCTTGAGAAGCAAAGATGAGGAATATAGCTGCACAGCTAATAATATCATTTCCCACTTTCTGTTCATGCTCCATGTAATTTCTGAGTTACCCTGAAAAGGTAATATTCAATATATGTACCTATAGTCCATTAAAGACACACTGATCAGATTTTAGAATAATTTTGACTCATAAAATAAACCATTCACTTGGAGTTTTTCCTACTGTTTTGGGGGATATTTGACTTTGGGAGGATAAATACGATACTTGATGCATGCACAGCTTATGCATTCTCAGCAGTGACTCTTTATTTAGCACTTTGTACTCCTTTCCATGGTACCAAAGGCACTGGCGTTTAATCTGTCCTCTGCTCATGCACATTCCTGAGCAAGTAAACAAAGGCTCCAAAAGACTATTTCCTTAACCAAGATATAACCGTCCAGCTGCATGCTGAATTTCAAAAGCTCCTGACAAAGCAAAAGAGTTACAAAGCACATGACATGCCTTTGACAAACAATGTCAAAGCTAGTGAAGGCATATTTATGACTGATGGCCTAGACTAAATGAAAACAGTTTTACTTCTATATTGACAATACTAATTAATGTGCAGTCATTACAAATAGCTACAACTTCAGCTACAGACATTGTGTGACTTCACTGTATTTGAGATAAAGATTATCTCATGATCAAGGGCAAGCAGTTACAATCCATTTTAAGGGGTATCTTTTAATGCATAGAACAGAATATTACCAAAATAATCTTCCATGCCCAAGCTAAAAAAGAATCACTTTTCAAAGGCAAAAAGCTAGGGCTGCCCTCACATAAGGAAAAAAGTTTCCTCATAGTCTATATAGCCTTGCTGCTCTTCACCCTACTTTTGATTATTTTAATACTTTCAGATATTTGAATGCTTTCTCATACTTAATTACAACAAAGTTTGCAAAAAAGACAAATAAGAAAGGAAAGGCCTCTTGAAAATAGAAGGAGGGATGAAAAGAAGGTGTGAGTGAGGGGAAGTAAAACGCAAGGCAAGACAGGATTGCCTTTAAAATGAGGTTACTCTCAGCTCTGCATTTCACTTAAGTGACCTTGGGCAAATCATTCACCTCAAGAAGAAAAATTTCAGCCTTCTGCAGTAGGGCAGAACAGTGGTTCTGCTGCTATACAGACAGACTCAACTAACATATTTCTATTCTTGCTCTGCAGTGCTGAAGAGGAGTGAGGAGTACAGAAACAGGTCCTCCTTCAGAAGGCTTTCTTGTCTCACCATCAAAGTTCTGAAAAGTAACATGCTTTGAGAGGATGTCTTGTCCCACAGTGTCACACCTCTAGACTCAACTCCAGCAGGAGGAGCAAATGAACTGGTCTGTGACAAGCACCAAAGACATGTTCCATAGATGGTAGTTATGGAGAGTTCAAAATCACCAGATAATCCAGAGGAGGAGGAAAGACCTGAGACTAGAGTAAGAATTTCCAGGATTCCCTCTTGTATCTCCTCTGCAACGGTTGCCTCAAAGAGGTCAGCCAGAATGCTGTTCCCAGGTGTATGAAGGATCCTTTACACCATTCTGAAAGTTACACACTGTCAAGAATTGTAACACACTGTGAGCCAGAGTTTCCTGGAAGTAGTTTCTCTTCTTTTGAGTTTGTCCTGAAGGTGTTCTGTAGCTCCCTTTGAACCATAGTTCTCCCAGGGGAAAGATGTCTGTGAATTAATGAAAATTTTTTCTAAGTTCTTATACAGCTATCAGTATATTTAAAAATGTGGGAATAAAATAAGAAAAGCACAAAGAAACTGATGAACTACAGAGAGACAAATATATGTTTTTATGAAACAAGCCATTAAATGTTTTCCATTAAAGTGTTTTTCATTTTTCAGGCACCTCTGGAATACTTTTGGCATCCAAACATGAGTTCACTACTTGAAACTGCTAAAATACAAGGCTCGGTGGTGTGCTCTATAACATTTTTCATCAATTCCTTTTACAACTTCTAGCTGCCTGTCAAATGTTCAGCTAAAAAGTCTTATCATTTAACCCTCTGTTTATCTATTTATTTTGGGTTTTTTTCCCCCCTCTTGAAGCCGGGAAAAGCAAAAGCATATGTCACATTTAATTCTACAAATCTTCTCTATCTTTTTTGCAATTCCCCAGTGGCTCAGAAAACAATGTTTCAAAATATACTCTCTCCTCTATAATTAAAATAAATACAAGTACAATTTAATATAAATATACATGTTTTTTTGTTCTGTCTTGGCATATGTCTTCAATCAAATTTTGTTAGGACTGACACACTATTCTCTAGGTTCATGGGTAGAAACAGGCTCACTCTTTCTCAAACCATTAAACTGACTCATTTCCATGTTGATTCTGGACATATCAGTGTTATCAGAGAAACAGTTCAGCACCTCAGCCTGGTTTTGCTGAGACATGTGCTTTAGAACTATCACATCAAAACTCTCTGTTCCAAGCATGCAGTATCTTTTTTTCCCCCTTGCAACAACACTAACAGCACCAATAATAATGACATTTCTCTCAGTAAAGGTATTGAAGTTCAACATCCTTAATCCAAACTTAAACTCCAACAGAAATCTGCTACATAACTGCCATAATTATTACCCTCGCTCCAACAATTTGTTGTCAAAAATCCCTAGTGGAGTAGCAGACATTAAAATATAGCATTCGTTAAGGAAAAAGGGAAGCCATCCTTTAACCACTGTACTGACTTGTTTATCCTTTACAAGGCAAGTACCACAGATCTAGTGACTGTTCATCAGTGAAGCCTATTTTTCTCTCATAGTACCTACAGTCCAGAGAACCACCTCCCTGCTGAATGGATGGTAAACTTTTTGATATCCTCAGCTCCTGGTTTACACAGTTACTAATTTTTCTCAAAAGACGTAGGAGAATAGCTCAGCCCAGGACTGAAGAATGCTTTTTTTTTTTTTTTTGTGTGTGTGTGTAGATTCAAAACACTTATCAGAAGTACTTTCAAAGGCAGTTATTTTAAAAGAAAAAAATATTGCCTTATCCATACTGTGAAATTTTTCCCAAAGACAAGGGGAGGTAAAAAAATCCATGGTGTTTCTAATGCTTCTTAACTGGTGAGAAACTCCCCAGTTCTGCAGCACATGTGTGTGCATGTACATGTGTGTGCATGAGTATATGCACATATGCTTGAATATGTACACATGCACATATGCGTGTGGGTATGTGTGTTCCTGTACGTGTGCATGCATGCACACACTTATAACAGAAGTTTAAAAAAAAATACAAACAGGATCAGTATAGGCTATGCAGTATTGCAATAACACTAAAAAGATAGGAATAGTTGTGCATTACAAACAAAGAAAATGCCCTTTGCCTTGCAAAGGATCTTGTTACATTGTTCTACAGGCTCCTTTACACACTCATTCTAATCTGCTGCATGCCCATCTCTCGCCTTGGGGACAACCAGTGAAATCCCTACTAAGTGCTGTTATGCAGGTACTTGAATGCATGATTATTTTGAAATATATATTGAATTTGGTTTTTTTCGGAGTTTGAGACATCTGCATGCCTACAGGGCTATGATCTTACTGGCACAACAGAGAAGTGGTGGGATAGCTCCTATGATTGGAATGTTGGAATGGAAGGATACAGGCTCTTTAGGAAGGACAGGAAGGGGAGATGAGGAGAGAGTGTCACCCTGTATGTAAATGACTCTCTGGAGTGCATGGAGCTCTGCCTGGGGATGGATGAGGAGCTGAGGAGCTTATGGGTCAGTATTAAGGGGAGGGCAGGGACAGGTGACTTTATACTGGGGATCTGCTACAGGCCACGTGATCAGGAAGACCAAGTGGCTAAGGCCCTCTATAGACATATAGGAGCAGCCTCATGTTCCCAAGTCCTGGTCCCTCATGGGGACATCAGTCACCCTGATATCTGTTAGGAGGACAAAATAGCAGGGCATAAGCAATCCAGGAGGTTCCTAAAGTGCATTGACGATAACTTCCTTCTCCAGTGGACAAAGAAGCCAGCAAGGAGGGGTGCTATGCTGGACTTTGTTCTCACCAACAAGGAGGTGCTGGTGGGGAATGTGAAGCTCAAGGGCAGCCTTGGCTGCAGTGCCCATGAAATGGTGGAGTTCAAGATTCCAAGGGCAGAGAGAAGGGCGTATTGCAACCTCGCTACCCTGGACTTCAGGAGAACAGACTTTGGCCTCTTCAGGGACCTGCTTGGAGGAGTACCATGGGATAAAGCCCTGGAGGGAAGAGAAGTCCAAGAAAGCTGGTTATTATTCAAGGATCACCTCCTCCAAGCTAAGGAGTGATGCATCCCAACAGTGCGGAAGTCGTGCAGTACAAGGTCGTGCACCTGGGTCTGGGCAATCCCAAGCACAAATACAGATGGAGTGATGAGTGAATTGCGAGCAGCCCTGCAGTGGAGGACTTGGGGGTGTTGGTGAAAGTAGAGCTGAATATGAGCAGCAATAATGTGCTCACAGACCAGAAAGAAAATTGCATCCTGGGCTGCACCAAGAGAGTTGTGACCAGCAGGTCAAGGGAGATGATTGACCCCTCTACTCTGCTCTTTTGAGACCCTATTTGGAGTACTGTGTTCAGCTCTGGAGCCCCCAGCATAAAAAAGACATGGGCCTGCTCAAGCAGGTCCACAGGAGGGCCACAAAGATGAATAGAGGCTTGGAGCACCTTTACCCTATGAGGATAGGCTGAGACAAGTTGAGGTTTTTCAGCCTGGAGAAGAGAAAGCTCTGGGAAGATTTCATAGCAGTCTTTCAGTACTTAAGGGGTCCTACAGGAAAGATGAGGAAGGACTCTTTATCAGGGAGCTTCTAATTTCTTCTGTATGCTGCTTTCATGCACAGTCTGATTTGCTATATGTCCATCTCCATGGCTTTAGGGGTAGCAAAGGAATTTCTGGATGAGGCCTTGCTTCTGTGCAGGTGCAGTGTCCATGTTTGGGTTAGCAGAGTCAAAAATTTTATAGGTTTCTTCATAAGGTCTGTGAAAAACACTAATTGAATTTTGTGTACTGTTTATGTTTGTTCATTTACAGATACTTTTTTGAAAATGTGTTGGAGAGGAGAATACAGAAGTTGCAAAGTGAGATGAGAAATAGAAAGTGATTTCTGGAGAAATAACACTAGTGGTATTTGTAAGCTTAATTTCACGGGGAAAATAAAAGGCCAGTGAAGTCCATGCCTAACAGTCAAATTTTGACTGCTGGATGGTGTAACCCTATTTAGTCCTCCTTGCTTCTAGATCATTTTGCACATCATTTCATCTGTAATTTTTAAATATATATAAATTGTGATTGACAGAACAGTTGCAAAAAACAATCATCAATGAAATTTTTGACAAGTTCAGAATACAGCAATAAAGCTTCTACCTCAAAGACAGCTACTACTTACTGTGTTTTGTTAACAATCACCTAGAACTAATCCATTTATGACCCAAAAGAACTAGTCATTTCTTAGTCTCCTCAGATAAGACGGGTTTTTTTCAAAAAAAGTACTTGTCAGACTGACCTTTTTTTTTTTTTTTTGTCACAGTGTCAAACCTTTGACTTCCTTAAGACATTTATCTTAAATGTATTCCTAAAAAAGTGTGTCACCTAGTGAAGAAGATGATGATTTGAATCTTGGTTTTTTTGTCAACTGATGTACCTATTGAATAATTAAAAACTGAAACAAAATCACAGGTATGTGAAAAATGCAAAGGTCAATGAGTAACTTTATATAGATTGAGGTATATCAATGCAAACTCTTAATGACATGATAGTCAAAATGCAGTAAGGTGACATTATGAAATAAATCAGAGCCCAAAATTTTAAAATGTGGCAATAATTTAGGGAAACCAAACCTCCAAGAGTAAAAATGTCCTGAGGTTTTCTGAGACAAGAAAATAATGTGTACTATGTGGTGGCTGTTTCGTGTCAGAGAAATCCAAACATCACCCCATACCACTTACCCTTGCCTAACATGCTGTGCCGCCTTTTCCCTAACTCCACAATAAATTTATTGTTTTGCAAGCAGGAGCAAGTTGTTGAATTTATTTAAATTCCACAGATAGTATCTTCAATGTAAACATCTATCTGCAATGTTAAATTTTGAATTTCATAAATGAAATACATTTTGCATTTCATAAATGATTTTTTTAGCACAGAATAAATCCCAGCAGTGAAACAGAACTGAAGAAGGCATTTTTCCCAAAGGGCTGTTTAAAGTTATTTTAATAATAATTCTCTGTTACACTACTTTGAGGTTAAAAGAGTATGTTAGGTAAATAAAACATGGTTAATATAAAGCTTTAGTAATAACTTCTTACAAAATGGGTATGTGTAAAGACACCATAAAATAGTTTTTACATGACCTTTTGAAGGGGAAAAAGAGCTCATTTCAAATGCTTGAAGACATTAAGAAGAAATTAAGACTGATTCATTCAAATGGATTATAAAATGAAAATATATTTTGATAATATTATAGAGAATTTACTGCACAAACTGCATTTTATTATGTGCATCACCCATTCCTGGGTTTTCTCAATAGTCAGTTATGCTAAATGTTGAATCTTTCCTCTACAGTGAGACATAAAAAATCAGGAAACTTAACTGTTTCTTGGATAAAAGAGTGACTGATTTTCAGTCTCATTCAGAAATTACCAAATGTTTTAACTAAAACTATCTTTTTACTATACAAAATCTTCTTGGAAAATAGAAGTGCTTCATATAAACTTTTAAGCTTTTAACGTGAAACCAAAAATATTCTACTAGAAACCTTCTTCCAGACTCCTGCTACTTATATCCAAATAGTTTTGATTTTAGTCAGTGTCTTTTGGTTCTTCATTGCCAGAAACTAAAAATGTTGTTTTTACATTTTCTTCAATGGAGAAAATGTCCAAAATATTTTCTCATGAGTCTAACTGCTGAATAGTGAACATGCTAAATTTAAACTCTACTACACAGTACACTGAATACATGATGCTTCTATATCTAGCTGCCTAGGAAAGGACTTGGGAACTTACCCTTTCCTTCTCCAGTGTGAACACATAGACCAACTGATTTAGAATATTCACACAGTAAACTCTGGTCTTGCTGGGTTTGTAACTATTTAATAGAATCATAGGATGATAGAATATCTCAAGTTGGAAGGGAACCATAAGGATCATTTAGTCCAACGCCCTGCTCCTTGCAGTAGTCCTCCTTGCAGGACTTCCTAAAACTAAACCATATGACTGAGCATTGTCCAGATGCCCCTTGAACTCTGACAGGCTTGGTGCCATAACCAGTTCCCTGGGGAGCCTGTTCCAGTGACTGACCACTCTTTCAGTGAAGAATCTTTTCCTAATGTCCCATCTGAACTTCCCCTGATGCAGCTTCATTCCATTTTCTTATGTTCTACCATTGGTCAAGAGAGAGACCACACCTCCTCCTCTGATGGCCCCTTTGAGGAAGCTGTAGACTGCAATGAACTCACCCCTCAACCTTATCTTCTCTAAGCTGAACAAGCCAAGTGATCTCAGTTGCTCCTCATAGATCTTGCCCTTGAGCCCTTTCACAATCTTGCTCTCTCTCCTCCGGACACACTAGTAGTTAGATGTCCTTATTTGTCCAGCATTTCTATTGAATGATGTGAGACTGTCACCAAAAACTAATGTGGATGATCTGAAGTTCAGAGTACCTAGAGAAGATACCTTGTAACAGTAAAAAACAGCTGAAAACATCTGGAAGAGTTGCCCTTTGTGATTCTTCTTGCCTCAATGTTTTTGTTAAGTGTTGAAAGGGAGGACGTTCACACTAAAACACCTTCCAGAATAAGTAGTTGTGAAGGACCAGTCACTGAAAGCACAGTATAAATGTCCTCTAAAATGCTGATGTACTTAAATATTTTTGACACTAACTAGAGCTTCAAATTTGTAGAATGCCCTGAACTTAATATTTGATTGCAGAAACCCTCAAATTAGATTCTCAAATGATCATCTAGAAGTTTAAAAAGTATACCCATGACTCTCTCTCATTGTCACAATGAACACAAAAAAAGGATGGATTCACTTTGGATAGATTAGAACCCTACAGTAGAGGTTAAGAGAAATACTTTCTTAAGCAGTTAATTGTAAGTGCCACATACTTGCAAGAAAACCAGAGCTCCTCCATTCAGTTTTCTGGTGTCTTAGTATCCATGTAATGTGTGTGAGGTCGGAAGACCGGCATCAGATGTTTAAAACCATAATGGTGTTTAGCAAAGATTTTAGTCAAGAAGATTTGTATAACTGGGAGTCGTGATTTACAGCAATGGTATGCAGTTTAACTTTAAGATGTCTATTTTTCACTGAAAGCAAATCCCACCTCAAAGTGTCCTTAACATAACCATACTTTTCATAAAAATGAAAGATAAAAGAGAGGTATGTAGCTCAAATTATTTAAAATGTTTTGGAAACTAAAAGCTACCAAATCTAATTTTCTCTCTTCCTTTGTTCCCTGATTAACAGCCTGCAAGCTTATTGCTGTAAGAAAGAATTTGTCACAATCTAACAAAACTCTAGCATTCTTGGGAAACTTGACAGCCAAGTGGAATTTGTGGAGACTTGTTTCCAAAGTTCATAAATGGGTTAAACCCTCTAAAGTTTAAATTTATTCCAAATTCCTTGAAACCAGCCCAAAGCAAATAAAAAGAGAGGGGCAGAGGAGGAAGAAAACTTTCCCAACTGTTTGACACTTTCCAGCACGCTACTGTGCATTAGTTATTTACATACTAATGCCCTGCACGTACCAAAGGTATTGCATCATAAAAGCAATAAAAATATAATAAATAGAATCACAGAATCATATAGTCGTTCTGCTTGGAAGAGACTTTTAGGATCATCAAGTCCAACTATTAACTCAGCACCACCAGGTTACTACTAAGCTATGTGCCTAAGTGCCACATCTACACAAATTTTAAATACCTCCAGGGATGGTGAATCCACCACTTCCCTGGGCAGCCTGTTCCAGTGCTTTACAACCCTTTCTGAGAAGACGTTTGTCCTAATACCCAATCTAAACCTCTTCTGATGCAACTCAAGGTCACTAGCCATCATATTTGAGAAGTTGTGACAGTCTGGTGAAGTTCCCACACATTGGAAAAGGGGAAATATAACCCCCATTTTTAAAAAGGGAAGCAAAGAGAACCCAGAGAACTACAGACCAGTCAGCCTTACCTCTGTGCCAGGTAAAGTCACGGAGCAGATCCTCCTGGCATCTGTACTAAGGCACATAAAAAATAATGAGGTGAGTGGCGACAGCCAACATGGCTTCACTAAGGGCAAATTGTGCCTGACTAAATTGGTGGCCTTCTACCACAGAGTTACAGCTCTGGTATATATGGGAAGAGCAACTGACTTAATCTACCTAGACTTGTGCAAGGCATTTGACACTGTCCCACATGACATCCTTGTCTCTAAGATGGAGAGACATGGACTTGACGGATGGACAACTCAGTGGATAAGGAACTGGCTAGAAGGTCACACTCAAAGAGTTGTGATCAATGGCTTGAAGTCCAGGTGGAGCTCAGTGACAAGTGAAGTTCCTCAGGGTTCTGTTCTGAGTCCAATGCTGTTTAACCTTGTCAGTGACATAGTGGCATTGGGTGTACCCTCAGCAAGTTTGCCAATGACACTAAGCTGTGTGGTGCAGTGAACTCACTTGAGGGAAGGGAAATAATCCAGAGGGACCTTGACAGGCTTGAGAAATGGGCCAATGCAAATGGTATGAGGGTCAACAAGTCAAAGTGCAAGGTCCTACATCTGGGTTGGGCCAGTCCCAGGCACAATTACAAACGGGGTACACAGTTGGTTGAGAGTAGCCTTGAAGAGAAGGACTAGGGTTTATTGATTGACTAGAAGCTCAGCATGAGCAGGCAGTGTGCTCATGCAGCCCAGAAAGCCAACTGTATCCTGGGATGCATCAGGAGGAGTGTGGCCAGCAGATCAAGGGGTGTGATTCTTCCCCTTTACTCTGCTCGTGTGAGACCACCCCCCCCCCTTGAATACTGCATCCAGTTCTAGTGTCCCCACCATAAAAGGGACATAGATCTGTTGGAACGAGTCCAGAGGAGGGCTGCAGAAATGACCCAGGGGCTAGAGCATCTCTGCTATGAGGATAGGCTGAGGGCACTGGGATTGTTCAGCCTGGAGGACACTCCAGGTGACTTTTTAACTGCCTTCCAGTACCTGAAGGGAACCTACAGGAACGCTGGAGAGGGACTTTTCACAACTGTCCAGCAACAGGACAACGGGAAATGGTTTTAAATTGGAGGAGAGTAAGTTTAGACTAGATCTTAGGAAGAAGATCTTCAGTACAGGGATTGCGAGACTCTGGAATAGATTGCCCAGAGAGATTGTGGATGCCCCCTCCCTGGAGGTGTTCAAGGGTGGGTTGGATGAGGCCTTGAGCCACCTAGTTGAGTTGAGAGACATCCCTGCCCATGACAGGGAGGATAGATTAGATGATCTCTAGGGTTCCTTCCAACCTAAGCCATTTTATGATTCTATTATTCCTTCTTGTCCTATTGCTTGCTACACTGGAGAACAGAACGACCCCCACCTCACTGCAGCCTCCTTTCAGGTAGTTGTAGAAAATATTAAGGTCTTCCCTGAGCCTCATTTTCTCCAGGCTAAATAACCCCAGTTCCATCAGCTACTCCTCAAAAGACTTGTTCTCTAGACTTTTTACGAGCTTCATTACACTTCTTGGGACACACTCCAGCAGCTCAATCTTCTTGTAGTAAGGGCTCCAAAACTTAACACAATATTCAAGTGCAAACTCATCAGTATTGAGTACAGGGGCGCAATCAGTTCCCTAGTCCCACTGGCCACACTGTTTCTAACACAAGCCAGGATGCCATTGGCCTTCTTGGGTACACTGCTGGCTCATATTCCATTGGCTGTCAACAACCCCAGGTCCTTTTCTGTGGGGCAGCTTTCCAGCCACTCTTCCCCAGGCCTGAAGCATTGCATGGGGTTGTTGTGACCCAAGTGCAGGACCTGTCACTTGGCCTTGTTGAACCTCATACCATTGGCCTCAGCTCATTGATCCAGCGGGTCCAGATTGCACTGTAGAGCCTCCCTCCCTTCAAGCAGATCAACACACCTGCCTAACTTGGAGTTGTCTGCAAACTCTCTGGGAGTAGCCTCAATCCCCTCATCCAGATCATTGATACAGATATTAAAGAGAACAGGCCCCAATACTAAGTCTTGGGGAACACCACGTGTGACTGGCTGCCAACTGGGTCTAACTCCACTCACCACCACCTTCTGGGCCTGGCTATCCAGCCATTTTTTTATCCATCAAATCATACAGCCATCTAAGCCATGAGCAGCTAGTTTCTCCAGCAGAATGCTGTGTCAAACAGTGTCAAAAGCTTTATTAAAATCCTGGTAGACAATAGCCACAGCCTTTCCCTCGTCCACTAAGCAAGTCACTTTGTCACAGAAGGAAATCAGGTTAATCAAGCAGGACCTGCCTTTCATAAACCCATGCTGACTGAGCCTAATCACCTGGTTGTCCTGTGTGTGCTGCACGATGACCACTCAAGATGATCTGCTTCATAACCTTCCCTGGTGCTGAGGTCAGACTGATAGGCTTGTATTTCCCCAGATCCTCTTTCTGGCCCTTCTGGTAGATGGGTGTTTCCCTACCAAAGGAAAACCTCAGGAAAATCCCTGTACGCTGACATCTACCACTCTACTGTGGGCTGGGCTGGCTCTGGAGCAGCTGCCCTTGGAAACTGGCTTAATCATTAACAGTCGGCGTTGCAGGCACATAAAAACTAGTTACATCCCATTCTGTTTTTGAAATTTCCACATGTTCAGATTCTAGGATTGGAAACTTTGCACATTAAGGACTTTTATGTTTTGCTTTATTCTTCTGGGTACAGTGGAATAAACTAGAAGTAGTGTCATACTAATGCATTACATGATGACTTGTGACTGCTTATGAGGATTGCTTGACAATTCTTTTAGAAAAGCCCATTTTCAGATGCTTAAATTTTACCAACCTGTAAGAGGGACTTTACCATCCTTAAGAGGCAGGCCAATATTTTTCATGCCTTTGATGTATTGTTTTACATTTCAGCTTTAAGTTATTGCTGAAGATGATGATGAGATAAAATGCTTTGCTTGATCCACAATTATTTTAGTAATAATAATAATACTGATTTTAAAAAAGGAAACAAAACAGCTGAAAAAACCTGGTGCAAGCCACTGTTGAAAAGTGATTTCACAAGAATACCACTGAAGTCTAGATGTGTCTGTCTTGGTCATTACCAGTAAGATACAGCCAAATGTAGCCAAGTTTAAGGACAGCTCAACAGGACCAACAACAGATTTGTGCATGTGAAAGAGTATTTACCTCCTGGTAAAAGAGAATCAGCACTTCAGACTCTGTGAACATCCCATTTGTCCTGCCCACAAAAAGTCCAGAATTGCAGAATACTAAAAGATCTCTGGGTTGTTGTGAACTGTAGCAGGACAAGGGTGGGACACAAATACTGAACAAAGAGCCTAGGAAGGAAACTAACAGTTGGAGCCAGTGGGAATGGAGAATGCACATTCAGCTGGAAGGGTGAACACATGCCAATAAGGCAGAGAAAAAAAAAAAGGAAGAACTGGCACTAGCTAAGCAAACAGACTCAGACAAGAAGTTAAAAATGAAGTTTGAGGGAGTGGAACGAGTGGTGAAAAAGTCAGAGCAGCACACAATGGAGTCAAGAAAAAAAAGAGGTCAATTGGAGACAACACAACATAGATCAGATATGGGAGCAGTAAGTCCCACACTTCTATATCACATCTTTCCCACAACTTGCAAGAGAGCCTAAATTATATCATCTTGTGATTTGTCTCTGCATAGCAACTGCTACTAATTCAACTGGGAAAGTATCGCCCAGTAGTCTTAGTCTCTGTACAGCATAGTGCTCACTGCTGCCTGGCTCCCTGCTCCACTTCTAGAATGAGTAGTAGAACTTTTCTCTCTGGATTTTACAGTTCCATGATGCTAATTTTCTTTCATGACAATAAGATGCCCACAGACTAAAACCATTAGGCAATTGCACATTGTTTCTTGAAGGCCTCACTTGCTTTCATACTCTATCTCTCCCTCATGCACGTGCGCACACACACACACCTGCAGACGGTAAAATTAAATCTGACAAGGCATGCAGATGAAAGCTGGGAAATAGTGCAATTATTGTTTCCCATGTAATCTTAATTCGGCCTTTTGTGCAAAGATTTTAGCATATAATTTATAAAACTACTGTGATATTTTGAACAAAGAATGGACCTGCATGAGAGTCATGACATGAGGGCAGTGTTAGCTTCAGAGATCAAAAGTGAGTGGAGCAGAACCTCTGGAAAATGTTATAAACTCCAAGATCAGTAAAGAAAATAAAAGTTCAATTTCCTCGAAACCTGATAGTTTTTTTTAATTTTTTCCGTTCTGATTTCAAATGAATTCACAACAGTCCTCATTAAAAAAAAAGTGACAATCGCAACACTTTTGCCCTTTTTATTCAGTTAGATATTATTCAAAGAGGATGAAAGATATTTTGAGAAGCTCTTTGCTACAAAAATAATTACTGAAGAAAAAATTGAAATGCTTCAATCTAAACACATCAAACAATCAAAAATGTTGAAAGAGTGTTCTGGTCTTCCCCATGTTCCAAGCAAAGACCTTGGAGAAAAGAGATATAATCTTAAGGAGCCTTTTGATTTCAAAAGTTTCTCCAAGTTCTAGTCTCATGACTTCTGCAGCTGAATCCTGCCTTGGGGAAAAGGATGAGACAATAACATGCTCCAGACTTTCAGTGTGGTGCTGGACAACTCCCTGAAGCTGAACTTTTCCTAGGTCAACTGCTAATGGGCTCTTCTTCATTTTCTGGTTGTCTAGATTCACATTCCTGGATGTTACCCACAAAAAACCTAGACCCTCATGGTGACAACTGAAGGTGACAGAGATTGCACTTTGAATGTTCTACATCTGTCATAATACTAAGTCACATGAAAAAAATCCAGGTCCTGCCTGTTTTAAATTTGGCACCTAAATTAATGACTGGTCAACTTTCATGTCTGTGTTATATTTTGCAATTCACACTGTGGGAATGACTATAACACTCCACTGTGAAAATGAAATGTTTGTGAAGTGTTTGTTCTCCATTGAAATATCCCATAATAAATCTCAAGATAAAATAAATAACATGGTTTTCAGATGTGGGTTTGACTAGTATGCAGCAAATGGGCCACACAATGAGTAGCAAGGAAAAATTATTGAAGTTACTAACGACACTAAGTAGAGCTAACCCAACATGTCCAGTGTATGCACAGAATTGTGCAGAAATCTTGTGAGTGGAAGAGAGGAAAACAGATCTCCTAGTGCATGTGAAGAAGAGGTACAAAGTGAATTTATGCAGGAAACTTCAGTTCCTACATTTTCTACTTTTCGAGATTTGATTTTACTTTTTGTAGTTTTCCTATTACTTATGAACAATGTCATAATAGAGGAATAACCTACCAGCTTGTCAGAATTGCAGTACATCAGCTTTTATTGGAAGGCACAATTACTTTAGCAAACCAACATTTTTACTTTCAGCAACCTTATAGAAGACTTTTGGCACAAAACCATCTGGGTGTCGGATACACTAGCAGGGCCTTTGGAAGGTTGCCTATTTATGTTGGAATTATATTGATTTTTACCCTTTAGTTTTGCCTAAGTAATCTACATTAGATGCAGTGTAAGTTGTGCACAAGGTGCTGTGAGAGAACTTGCTCTGTTGTTAACATGGTGCCTTTTCCACTCATTGTAAGGACATCTGGCTTGACAGAGAATCTAGCCATTCAGTGATCAATACAAGTGTTTCCCAGCTCTATTCTATGACTTACAGTAAGACTCCATGACTTCTGATGGTACTCATCATACATACCCAGAGCCTTTTCAGAGGATTGCTCCTTAAGTTATATACAACTCTTTGGCCTTCAGAGCTTGTTAAAAAAAATAAAAAATGAACAAGCAGTTATAATTGTTCTAGACATTATCAGTCTGAATGAGTATTGTCCTAACATGACTGCTTTTAGACCATCTGCTTGGTTGAAAAATCTATATTCCAATATATCAATATTGTCTCCATATCCCCGACCACTCAAAGGCAGGTCCTGCCTAGTTACAGCCAAAAATGTAAGAACTTCGTTAGGCTACATTGTACTATTTTAACATCTGAGAACAAAATGATGAACATGAAGAATGCTACCACATCTTTTTTTTCTGGATAGAAGAATCTATTCCAAAACAATCAATCAATCATATAAAAATGTCTGATAATTTTTTATTTTTTTTTTTGTAGAAAAGCACTCTTGCTATCAGATAGCAACACATTTTCCTTCAAGGTTTGGCAACTATCAACAACCAACAATCACGCAGATTTTCCCTGGCATTTCTTCATCTGGAAGTTGGTATGAAAACAGAAACAACTTTCATTAGTGGCAGTGGCTATTAGAAACCTCATCTAATTCAAGGGCTAGACAAAAATGAACAATGCTCAGTGACCTAAATTCCTCACATATTAACAAAGCATATTTTTGTTAGAAACCAATAATCTCAGGAGTTGTTTGAAAAGGCTGGAAATCCAAAGGAACAGTGAAAAGGACAAATCCAATGTTACGTATAAAGACACCCATGCCATTCCTTTCAGTCCCCTCTATTTCCATCTCTGCCTCTCTTCCCTTCCCCCATGCACCAGAATACTTTTAGGAATAATTGTATTATTAACTGCATACTCATTACTCTGGCATCCGAGTTGCATTATAAGACACACAGTGTCACCTACAGATATGAATTCTCTTCCCAAATCTTATTTTCAAGGCTACATCATGTGTGTAGATACAGGAGCCCTAGGGATCTCCCAGTCTGTACCAAAAAATACACAGCAAAAAAAGAATTTCCTTAAACTCTTAAAAATGTGTTCAACAAGTAGTATAAAAGGAGTATCAAGAGCAGACTGCTTAACCAAGAATTAATTAATAAATATATCTTTCTGAAATAAGATTTCTCAGAAACTATTATATCAGCTGCTTGAGTGAGGCCTAAAATTAGCTTTTGTGTAAAGCACAGGATATATACACTGTACTTCCATTCACTTCAGTGAAAATATTGCAAATTCAACTGAAGCTGAAAGTTCTAGAGACAGATCCAGCTATATCCATATTTTTGGATCCAGGCTCTTTAGTATAAATTGCACAGGTAGAGGGAAATGGGAACTGGAAACAGGAAAAGAAGTTAGAGGTTCAAAGTAATTTATGAGACAGTGAGTGTATTAGTAAAGAATAGAACATCTAAATTGGTATAATAAGTTAAAATACTTGAAAGATCAATATTTTTAAAAAAATTTTTAAACAGGCACTTCCAAATATTTCATATGGTTGCACACAACTTGCTTCAAACAAACCTACAATGAAAAACTACTTGTGATATAATTCCCCAGAGGAAAGCACAAACAAGAAAACTGAAATGGTCACAGCTATGAAATAACTGTCTACAGTTGTCTTGAGTGGTGTTCCTTTGAAATGGTTATCTTGTCAAGGTGCACTGAATATATAACATTACCATAAGAAAATATGCATTTTATTTATAGCCACAATGGAAAAGGACAGAAAAAAAAAGAAAGAAAACTAAAGAAAACTGTTTCTCCTATGGTTACAGTAATCAAAGTCATAAAAAGCAAGATAATTCCATGAAAAGAGGACTAAATATAGAAGCAACTGCAAGGAAGGGAAAAGTATTTGTCAATATCATATATCCAATATACCCTGAACCTAAATCAAGCTCCTTTTATAGGTGAAAAGAAAATCCACTGTCTCTACAAACTGAATGCAAGAGTAGTAGTAGAAGGAGGATCTGGATTGCACTAATTCTCAGTACCTATTTCTACATGAAATATCCCAACTGATATTTGATTGGCTAATACACCTTCAATAATCCCATATTTTATGTCAGCAGTCTTTTAAAATACTTTGGCACGTTTTGTCTCCTCTGCAAAAGTTAGCTTTGGGAGTGTCGTTAGCACAGCACAAGGTGACACTAAAAAAATGTACACAAGGTCTGACTGTACACTTATCAAGAGCTTGCCTTCACTGATCAGTTTGCTTGTGTCCATGTCACTGCTAAAATTTTTTTCTCACCTCAAGTAAATAGTTTCTACTTTTCAAGATATACCAAAAATTCCAGTAATCTCTGATCTTCAGAATTACTATATGATGATCTCAACATGTTTCCTTTGTGGCTGACCCATTGGCATCACTTAAATGTCTCAGATTAAGAATGAATATTTTTTGGGTACAATAAGAGTAAATTATCATGGTCTCACTTGATGGATCATCAGTTCAAAATTACTTCAATCGGATAGTTATTCAATATAATATTTAGAAATTATTTAATAAGATCACAGCTTTTAGAAATTTTCTTCTCTTAAATTATCTAGGTTTGTTCAAAAATCTGACATGCAGAAAATAGATCTCTTGCCCTTCTGTTTTGACAAATTTTTATTCATAACAAATTGTTTAATTGCTTCATTTCTTCTCAAATTGTATATAATGCTTCTTTAAAAGAGGACAGAGCAGATCAGGTAGGATATCTTGAAAAAAAAGGGGGAAAAGATGCTTTAAACTTGGCCGGCTGAACTCAAGGCTACAAGAATTTCAAGAAAACTCTAAAATTTTGTAGCTCACGTGCTGACTACAGACAGGAGGAGGGAGTACCCCCGTATATCTCAGAGACTGTGAGGGAGATGGTGAAAAGAAATTTCCTGGGGAGCAGAAAAGGGCCTGAGGATCTTCCAGCAAGGTAAAAGACTGAACTGCACATATAAACCAAACCTTGGAAGCACAGACCTATCTTCAAGGAAATTTGGCAGGAAAGGAGCCAAGTATATCCTCTTTCTTTCTATTCCTTCCTTCCTCACACTTAGGTATTTTAGAGACATAAAACTTGATGGTTTTAAACTTAAGCTGTCTTCTGTCACAGCCACCCATAATTCCTGTGAATGAGGAATTTCCCCATTACAAAAAGTTGGGGGAGGAGGAAGAAATCCTAAATGGTAGATTTCAGCCATACAGATCTCAAACCTTCAAATTCTTCTTAAGGTACATAGTTCTTTCACTGCCCAGCTTATAAGTAGTCACATTTATAATGGCATTTATCAAATAAGTCCCTTTATATCATCATAAAAGACTGAAAAATAACTTAGCATTGCATGGAAAGAATAACCAAAATGTGTGATCTCCTCACTTAGCACTCTAAAATGGCTTTGAAAACTTTACTGCAAGCAATCCCTCAAATTCAGACATTTCATAGGTAATGCTTTTTCAGATACATATTAGCTTCTATGTATATTTCATTGCTACCATAGGTATTTTTAGAGAAAACATCCAGCTAGAGGAAGAGAATGAAGCACTCTCATAATCTAGATCTCTGTTCAATAAACATTTCTTTTCCTTTAAAAATCACAGCTGACTGCTTATTTGGTGAAGCACTAATCCCACCTATGTCTACAACCAAAAATGTTATTTTAGAATGACTACTGCCTCTTCATATTAATGCTGGTCTAGGAATGCTTAAAACCTGAGGAATGTTCTGATTACTAATGTAAGGGAAAAATATTTCTGTCCTTCATTTTGAAAGAGTACAGAAGTAGCAAAGAATCCATTTAATTTAGTATTATTTGCTATTTATGATCCTGATGGTTAGGGGCTAAAGATGGACTTTTCAGAAACTCAGGAGAAATATTGGGGAAATGACAGATGAAAGGCAAATAAAATAATTATATTAGTGGTGTCATATTACAATAATTGGAAAAGAACTGTGAATTTTTCGTCTCCCACTTATTAAAATTGCTTTGTGTAACTATATTCTACACTATCAATATTCTGTATGACGATAAAATTAAAGACAACTAAAAGGAAGTAAAACATCATAATCTTGTTATCAGCGCAAAAATGCAAAGGCGTCTATCAGGACCCTGAAAAAACAAGTCTGGCACTTAAGTAATGGTCTGTTTACACAGCAGGAAAAGAAGTCCACAGTAAACTGCATGTGTCACAGATCTGTTTAGTTACTACAGCTTCAGACAAACAGCTACATTCTTGTGTAGAATCTGTTCTTTCAGTTTCTGCACAGATATATGAAATTTCTCAAAACCACAGTGCTGATAACAGACTGATGACAAGAACTGATTTTATTAAGCTGATCTTGCAGTTTGGTTTAGGTTACTGAAAGAACATTTTACAAAATCCTGCACCCTCCTTTTTTCTATGACTCAGTTCCATACAACTCCTTTGGTATTTTTTTCTCTTTTCCCTGATCTTATAATCAGATCACAAGCCTTCTTAGCACACTGAGAGATGAACAAATGAGCCAAAGAAACCCTCTAAAATTTTTCTTTGCTTACGAAGCTATTGTTTATCACAACCCTGAAGATAAAATAAGGATTTTGTATTTTCAGTGCATTAGCTCCTTTGGCATCACATTCAAGTCTACACAGAAAGATTCTTTGTAATTACAAAGTGAAATATTTGCTCATTGCTTAAAAACCAACCTGTTCTGCCAATTGCCACTATAAATCTGTTTGAAGTTTTCAGTTAGTAATAGTCCACAAAAATCTTAGAGATAAAAGAAAGGATGTATGATTAGACACTATTAGAGGAATAGTTATGTACATTAAAAAGCCATATTCAGATCCCAGATTACTGAGGAACTCCTGTAGCTTGTTAAATAGTGATTCAAAGCAACAGATCAAATAATCAAGAAGTGTGTAACTCTAACAGAAAATTGTGGTGACACTTCTATGAAGTTCTACCAGTAAGTTCTCAAGAGAAAACACCACTTACCTGTCACTTTGTCAAAGCAAATGCCTTACTAGTAAACAAGATGGTAAACGGTGGCCACAGGACAGAACAACACGCTACAGTTGTGCAAGTCCCTCTATGAAAAAAAAAAAAAGCAAGCCAACCCACAAAATTCAATAGCTTGAGATAAGCCATGACTTTTCTAAAATTTAGAGATGCAACCAATCCCAGGTTTTCTGGAGAAAGTGTCCTGCATTAAACTCACGGGAACTCTGCCGTTTCTTGCTAAGATTATTTCATTTCAGTATTTTAAACATGGTAAGAAACAAAGCCATGCTTACGCTTAACTCTCTTAGGACTGTAGAGCTGTTGAATTCTACTTACTTTTTGATGAGGATTGTTTAACAGTTTCTGAATGGGTAATCTGGAAAAAACCACAAACACTAAAAAAACCCAAACAAGCCAACAGAAAAAGACCCCATGCAGTTAGTACTGCAAAACCCTGAACATTGCTTTATAATCAGCATGTAACTGAAATGATTAAGTCAACAACAGGTTCCACAGATATGCTGTACATATACAGTAAAGCTGTGGGCTTGGTGTGACACCTCCTTTGTAAACAACAGAGACATTCCCATTATAGTCAGAATAATGTCTAGATCTGGTCATGTTTTTGAACATGATAAAGTGTATATTATATTACTACGTCTATTCAGCCTGCTAGCTACCATGATGTAGGCTATTCCATTTGTTTCCTAATTCATGTACTTGGCTTGTATGGTCTCTGTCTGTTCTTACTGATGATGAATGAGCTACTTTTCTTTTTTCCTACTTAAGTCTGCATTAGACTTTCATATACTAATACAAGTAATATTTTCCACGAGAGCAATGACATTCCACTTGGCTTACTGTCAGGCTATTTTTGTGAGTTCTACTGAATTTCACATCCCAAGACTTCTTAATACTCAAAGTCAGATGCAAGCTTGGTTTGATAATTTTATTTCATCTCAATACTTCTTCTGTTATTATTTCCTGTGGAGACTTAGGCTTCTGTACTTTAGAGTATAAAGAAATACAAGAACTCTAATTTACTACTTACAGGGTTTATTTTCTCACTTATGGTTCTCTCAGCAACTCGATAGTGGACCAAAAGAGCCTGAGGATGATTTGATTAAAGTACAAAGGAACTTGTGCACTGTTTACAGACTTATTTATAGATTATACTGGCTATTGTTTAGTTTACATTTAGAAAGACCACAATTTTTTATTACCCTTCCAAAATATTATTACATCATGGAATTTCTGATCTATACATCACTCAGTAAATTTACAAAGCTTAATTGGTGTTTTTGCATTTTGAACTTTGTGTCCTGCCTATTCTTTCACTTATTCCAGCAGCTAAGACATATGAAGCATGTAATCCAGCATGATCAAATCCTGTATTACACTGTCAGAGACTCAGGCTGCTGAAGCCATTAAGAGTGTATAAAAAGAACTGGAAAGAACCCTGTGCCATGCAGTTCTGCTAATAGTCAGTTATGATAAGAGAGACATTGTCTTTTAAGAAGAAAAAAAAGGAATGACCAGTTCCCAGAAAAAGACAGAAAAGACAAGAGAGCAATAACCAGACTGACAATGTTGTGCTTTTCATTCCAGTACTTAGAAAAATTGCATGTGGCTTTTTGGGGGTTTTGTTTTGTTTGTTTGTTTCTGCTTTTTTTTTTAAAGAAACTTTAAATTAATGATATTAATCAAGCAACAGACTTTTGCTCTATTCATACATTCAGCCAGTCAAGAAGGAAGGAAAGGATCTTGAGTGGGCAAGGTACAAAGAAACGAACAAGACATAGGACATCTGTCAAACGATCTGACTGGTGTTCCAAAAAAGGAATGACTCTCTAAGAGTCATGTTTCTGTAGGAAATATTTACCAGAAGTAAAAGTATTTTTATAGGTGTTATATTGGCCAACTTGCCAATCAATAAACAAAAGGGTATCAGCAAATGATATTTCTAATAAGAATCTGGAGCTTTTATCTGCCCAATTTAACAAAAGAACATTGAAATATATGTAGTCCTCAGTTCAACAGGGTGGAGTTTCATCTGAATCTTGTAGTGCTGGTTTGGCCCATCTTGTCTTACTGGAATTTTCAATTAACTAAGTGTTAAAATGTAAAGGAAGTTACTGTTGCCATTTTTCAGAAGCTGGTGTTTATTTTCATGAACACAACCAAATATCAATATAATTATTTAACATGACAGCAGAAGGAAATACTATAACCCTTTGGAATTTCAGTTAAATAAAAAACATATAGAAAAGTAAAGCCCTAAGCTGCTTCAGAAGGGAGACACAGGAATAGGAAAATATTACTGTATTGAAGAGAAAACCAGAACAACTTTTCCACCCTCCAAATAAATGATCAGTACACTTGAAATAAAGTCTATTTGTTTACTTAAAGTACATGGGAAGCATTGTGAATCTCTCTTTCTCTAAATGTTATTGATTTCATTTTAAAAAGATTATTTATGATAAGGAAGATTTTTCAGTGAAATGTCCCTGGGGAGGTGCAGAATAGTTATCTCCTACAGAAAACTGTCATCCAAGTAATTAATAAACAGTGAAATATGTATATGAAATATATATATTTTCTGCATTAAACAAAAACTTTACAAATGGATTAACTAATGCTGGTTTTGTAATGATACAAAGCACTTGCAAAAGAAAAAACATAGTTTACACCTTTATGTCAGTCTTCATTTTTCACAATATTTTTACAGTGTCTTTGACAGCATTTTTATCAGCTAATACCATTATCCTTTACTTCACTGGTTATGTTATGCTTGCATCAGTTTATATTGTAAACATGGTATGATTCAATTAAGAATAGCTTAAGTACATTTGCAAATTAGATTTTCTCCATCTTTAGCATTTATGTTTATCTTGATTCTATAAATAGTACATAAATTATGAATATGAAAAATGCTAAGGTTGGCATTTAAAGATAGTGAAGATAATAAAGAATATTGAACTTGAAACTTTCTATCTTTAAAGTGCAGACACATGGTATTTACTACAGCTAATTTTAATTAGGTTTATCCTGCTACACTGTGGCGTGTAAAAAGAGTTATTTAGTTTAAAAAGAGAAGTGATTTAATTGGCCTAGCTGAAGTACTAGCAGAAGCTGACTAGGCTGCATATGAAGATATAGGTAAAGTAGCAGATAATCTGTATTATCATAGAATTCCAGAATGGTAGGAGTTGGAAGGAACTTTGAGGGATCATCTAGTCCAGCCCTCCTTGCCAAAGCAGGTTTGCGTAGATCAGGTTACACAGGAATATGTCCAGGTGAGGTTTGAAGGTTTCCAGAGAAGGAGACTCTACAGTCTCTCTTGGCAGCCTGTTTAGTTCTCTGTCACCCCCACAGTAAAGAAGATTTTCCAGATGTTGAGGTGGAACTGTTTGTGTTCCTATTTGTGCCCTTTGTCCTATCACTGGGCACTGCTGGAAAGAGACTGGCCCCATTTTCTTGACACGCGATCTTTATATAAGCATTGATAAGATCAAGAGAAGACTGATAAGATCAGTCTTCTCCACACAGACCCAGATTTCCCTGCCTTTCCTCACAAGAGAGATGCTCCAGTCACCTCATCATCTTTGTAGCCCTCCACTGGACTCTCTCCAGTAGTTCCTTGTCTCTCTTGAACTGGGGAGCCCAGAACTGGACACGATACCATCCAGATGTAGCTTCACTAGGGCAGCGTTCTCTCATGCTGTCTGTCTCATCATCTCATCTCATGTCATCTCATCTCGTCTCATGTCATCTCATAATCTCATCTCAATTTTTCCCACATCATTCTTATATATTTTTAACATGGAAATAGAAAGAAAATGAGGGTTATTTTCTGGTTCCTGTCCCATCCCTGCTTTTTTAAAAGAAAAATACTAATACTGCTTTCCATATAACTAAGATGACCAGAAGGCAGTAACATCTTTTCTATTATCTCTGTTCTTCTTCTCCTGGTCTCCACAGAGAAAGAATTTATAGCTTGATCTATTGGGATACAGGTCCTACGCTATCTCATTCTGTTTTTCCATACTGAGAGATGCTATTTGGAAGCATAAAGTGACATGGAAAAGATTTATTATTCAAATGGATTACAATGGGATCCTTAGAGCTGTGCACTTTACAACATATACGGATTTAGCCCTGGAAGACAGAAGAAAGAAATATGTCAGGGTCAGATTTAAATGTTAACCTAAGTTTTGGCATTTTTTTTAACTATAAACAACTCTTACACACCTAATATATCTCATCTGAAAAACAAAACAAAACGTCTGTATCATGGAAAACAAACCCCACCAATCTGGCAGGGAAAGCAAAAAAGATGGCAATTTCACTTGAACTGATCTAATACTGTGAAATAAGTCATGAACATTACAAAAACACTCCTGATAATAGTGACAGATCCATTATGCAGTAGTGTTGGCTCAGCAGCCTTGCTTAAAATGCCAAATTTCCAGCCTTCATGTGCTGGCAACCTGGCTGGACACTACTTTAAACACTAACTTTCTAAAACTAAACACTCTCAGACCAAGTTATTATTTATACACAATTTATTATGCTGATGTGTCCATGTTAGCAAAGGCACAATAATGTCAGAAACCTCAGAGGGGTTCAAACTGAGGAGCTTAGCAGGATAATTACGATTGCATTTTTATCCACTTGATAGCAGGGTTAGCTTCAGCTGAGACATACACCAAAATCACTATACTGAGCAATCTCGCTATGCACCTGACCACATAGTTTTGTCATGAGGAACCCAGCAACCTTTTTCTACTCCCTGAACTGCTCATTCTCACTTCCCATTGGCTCTACTGTTGGGGGTCACCATTTTATATGAAGCTTTACTGAGAGCAACTGGAGGTAGCTCGAGGGTCCACTGTGCAAGACTTAGGGTTCTTTGCTACAAGTAGGTAAGAAACTATAAATTCTAATTAGTTTTCAAAATTAAAGGCTGATCTGGTTTTCTCTAACCATTGGTCAAAAGATCCCATCATTCTATGTATTGCTCTTCAACCAGTTACAAGATCATGAAAACTTGGATAATCCTGAGATTTCCTGAGCCAAGTTTATTCAGATACTAAAAAATATTCAGTATCTGCTTTTTCAAGTCACCTCTTGTTCCTGTAATACCAAAGACAAAAAAAAAAACCAAACAGGGAAAGACAGATTCCCATTTCTACAGCTATCATAAGACAGCAGAAGAGCAGCAAAGATAGGTTCCATACCTCTGCACATAGTTTGTGATGTGTTACAGCAATCTGAGACTTTATATAAAACATCCTTCCTTGCTTAACACAGTGACAGCTATATGGTTTGAGTAAATCTTCAGCTGATGTAATCTTTCCTGAGATATTATAGTATGTATGGGTGTATGCATTTATGTATGTATGTGTATGGTACAGACTTTTCCAAATGCTCACTCAGTTTTACAGATTGTAAGTGCAAAGCTAAGGCTTGCAAGTACTGATGTAATAATGCTGGTTATGGGATAGATTATGCAGGTCCACCCTTTGGCAGACACAACTCAGAAGTGCACCTGATATTTTCAGTACTTACTTCCTCTCCCTTTGACATACTAATCTGCTGCTGGAAAAGTCAGACATTTCCCTCCCCCTTTTTTGGCTGATGTTTTAGCTGTCTTGGCCAGTACACAATCAAACAGCGCAGCTGAGTTGGGGGAAATTATACATAGTAGTAAACTAGGTTAGTGGAAAGAATACACACCCTGGAAATTATGGTCCTTCAGTATTTTTGTACAGAAGCATTCTTACCACCAAGATAACATGAACATACCCCCCTGCTCAAACAAAGGTTTTCATATAGCCTTGTATAACAGCTGGGTTTAGGCTGTCTTGTGTTGTGAACCCTTTCAGCCTTCAGATGATGAGGTATTTGGGCAAAATGACATTTTATCTACTTTTGAAGTGTCCAGAAAGAAATACTCCAGCAAAACATCCCTGTTACTATAGAATTCTGTAGCATAACAAAGCCCTCAGACAGCTGCTGCAAAGGAGGTAGGACATTTTTTTGCTAGAAAAGCATCTCAGGTGAAATTGTTTTATGTCATAAAATGTCATTCATCATTTATCAACAGAAGCAAGTACCATAAATACAGGCTTTGAATTTATGAAGTGCTTTATGGAGAGGAGCAGGAATCCACACATTTACCATAACAGTTTTCTCACTGTGACAACTTAGTTGTTCCAACATCAAATGTCCACAGAAAATGTCTCTAGGAATATAACAGATAAAGTTGTCCTCATTCACTTGAATATAATTACCTAAAGTGCCCAAGTTGTGGGCCCCAAGTTGGAGTTGACCTGTGGATGAGTCACAACCTAGCAGAATGTTTTGTTGTTTGTTGGCTTCATGTTCCAGAGGCAGAACCTGGCCCACCTGTGTCTTTGTGGCTCTGCCCTCACCCAGGTGGTCATGGTTGGAGTTGTGGGGGAGGCCAGGGCTATTTTAACCAGGAGCTGATCAGTTGGAGGAACTTCCTGTTGGGTGTGGCTTCTGTTGGGGCTGGTTGCCTCTTGCTGAGCTCTCTTAGTGGTGTCCTTCCATGTGAAGTGCCACTGAGGGAGTCATCTCTGTCCCTTGTGTCCAGCAGATGATGCTAGCACCGCAATGGAGGAGTTGGACCCACAGGAGTTTATGGCAGGACTGTCTGAAAGAAGACTTCTGAGAGGATGTTGGTGAGTTCAGTGTTGGCCTGTGTGATCAAACAACTTTTGGCAGCATAAAATGGTGATGGCCAAGCCAGCAAAACATCACCTAAAAGTAATTGGAACATCTGAATAAAAGTGGTCCCATTTTCCAAATTTCTTGGAGGTTGAACTCCCACAGACTTAGAGTTTCTTAATATCTAAAGATTGAACTTTAGTTAGAATTATATTTATGGACAGACATTTTTGTTAGTAGGAGAAACTAGTGTAAGATTTCTCTCTTTACAATATTCTTTGTGAAAGAACCATTTATCACAGTCGTACTTTATTGTAGAAGCATCAATTTTACTTTAAATGGCAAAATACTGCAGAAATGACAGAGGGAAAAATCAAGAAAAGGACACTCTGGGAACAAAGCTTGTCTATGAACTTATTCTTATAATGAACCCCCCATGGAAGTTCTACCTGAAGGTTTTTAGGTGAGTGGCCACACTAGGAGTCCTCTCATCTCTCAATTTTCTGATTTTCTATGTATTTTTGGTGTCACCACAGATGGTGATCTTTCCTGCAGTCCAGGCGTTGTGGGAAGTCTCTCTCCCTTATCCTGCCAGCAACCTCTGGAATCTCTAGGAATTTGATTCTGTTCTTTAATACAGCTACCAGAAAGCTCTGTCTGTTCATTTTCAAGAATAATCAATGGCAGTGTAGCAGTGTTCTTATTACCCCTATAGTCAAGGGAGCCCCACGGCTTTGGAAGGAGCACCATGAACACTTGCATCTTTTAACTTACTGGCGGACAAAGGAAGCATCTGGACAACTGACAAAGGAAGGGAGCACATTAAGCCCTTTAGTACAACTTACTAAGAAATAAGTCCCGAATGGCAAGTCTAGCATCTTCCTGACCACCATAAAGAAATTTAACATACTGCTTTCCATTGCCTCAGTAGGTAGCCCTTAGGATTGTATTCTCCAACAGAGGAAATGATGTCCAATCAAATAATCCAGTGCTAGAACAAATCCAGATGGCAGACTTGATACATGCATATATACAAATTAGGGCTGTATTATTAGGTGACGGACCAGAGAAACCCAAAGAGACAGTTTCAAGACCTGGACCCAGAGAACTTGAATATAATCTCCCATCTTTCTTTCCTGATCATGGCAGATAATGATGAGAACAGATTGGCTGATTGCTGAGAGTGAAAAAAACTTTTTTCCTTCCACATTTGAATTGCCATGAAAGGCACACAGATGACTAGCAAAAGAGTGTATGGAAGCAACTAACAGTTCATATTTGCCAAACATAGGCCTAGATTAAAGAAAAGATCAAGATTAGATCTTGATAGTCTTAGCAGTCTGACAGGTAATTCTGGCATTTATAATTCTTTGTGTTTTGGTCACATCAATAACTGATTAGACCACTTTTGTAATTGAGCAGTGTCTGGGATTATAAATCCCAGTGGTTGTGGTTGCTGGAAAAATTCCCAGAGGATGGCAGAATTTGACCTCTCAGCCTCTTGCTAGTCTCCGTGTTTGCCCATATAGAAACCCAGACACAACTATATTCTGCAGTCTAGACCAGCCCTTTGGGTGTAGGTTCCCCAGGGGAAAAAAAAACCCATCTCCTACATTCTGTATAAGGCACTTCACAGTATGCTCTAAACACTGTGAAATAGCCAGTTCTGTTCACTGAGTTAAGCAGTACATACACTGGAGTCAAGGATAAGCCAGATTTCACTGCATGAACTGTGGTTTGTGAAGATGGCAGCTGAATGGGTTCACACAAATTTTATTAGCTTTCAACAATTCTTGGAAGACTATATTGATCCACGCTTTTTAATTTTTTTAGTGGAAGATTTATGTACCTGTGTAATATATTGGTTCATCATACCAAGAGATAGAGTGGTGCTGTGACTCTGCCAGAACTTCTTTAGTTGTTGAAAGCCCTGAGCTGAAGATAGGGATGAAACAGAACAATGTGCTCTCTTGGAGTGATTTTCATTTAACGAAATGATATTGCATTGTCAGATAGCTTGGGTAAATACAGCTAAATATGCAGAAAGTCAAGGATGTACTTTATGTCATTGTGACATCAAGTATCCTGTTCCTCTCATACAGCAGTTTTCTGTATATTTACGTAAACCTGGGATACATCCAGATTAAACACATTCTTGCCTGTGTTGCCTTTTTTTCCAGATTGTTCCACTGGAACGTGCCCAATCCAATTTATACTGGCTGAGTTAGTAGTTTCCCCTCATGATATTTCTTCTGAAAATGCAGATTACAAAAAAGGTCACAGTTTACATGCTGTTTTTCTCCAATAACTGTTTCCCCCCTTTAATTTTCAACTGCAAATTAATATTTTGTAAATGTATTTGGTGAGAAAAATCTAAACACAGTATTGTCTGACTGCAGTGAGACAACATTGTAAAACTGGAAAAATCAGGAAGCAATATGAAAATACAGTTGAAAACAAAGGAAGACACAAGGTTTTATGAAGATCACACTACTACCACAGCATCCAAACAAGGACCTCCATTTTTTGTTGATTCTGAAGCTGTCCACTTTCTGGAAGGATTTGGGTTGAAAAGAAGATAACAAGGAGACATACAGGAAACAGGTCTCCAGTCCATTGGAAGCTACTAATGTGCTTTTTCCCCAAACTTATTTCTGTCTGGATGTTTCCTACTTTACACTTTGTGGGCTGTGTTAAGGTTATGGTGTTTTGTTGTCACCATCACTGGTTGTTCTGCACTGGTCAGAAGATACATCAGACATGGGATTATTAGTGGATGAAAAGCTGGATGTGACCCACCAATGTGCAATTGCAACCCAGAAGGCCAATTGCATCCTAGGCTGCATTAAAAGAAGTGTGGCCAGCGCATTGAGAGAGGTGATTCTGCCCCTTTACTCTGCCCTGCTGAGATCTCACCTGGAATATTCTGTCCAGCTTTGGAGTCTCCAGTACAAGAATGATGTGGACCTGTTGGAGCACGTCCAGAAGAAAGCCACAAAAATTATCAGAGGACTGGAACATCTGTCGTATGAAGGCAGGCTGAGAGTGTTGGGGTTCAGCCTGGAGAAGAGAAGGCTCTGGTGGGAGCTTATAACAACCTTCCAATACCTGAAAGGGTCTGAAGAACTGGGGCCTGAGTTGGAATTGACCTGTGA
>VZZY01025391.1:415252-434982 GCA_013400335.1 Eurystomus gularis | reverse complement strand
CCCTCCCTCCCCTCGCCTGCAGGAACGCGCTGATGTTCAATAACGAACTCATGGCTGACGTTCACTTCATCGTGGGCCCGCCAGGGGCATCCAAGAAAGTTCCTGCCCATAAGGTTGGTGCAGATAATTTTTTGGCTTTTTAATACTGCGGTGCCTGTCGCCTTCTCCCCCCGCCTCGCAACTAGGTTCCAACTTTTTTTTTTTTTTTTCTTCTTCCTCTAATTACAGCTCTCGTCTAATCCCAGAAGTAATTCACACGCACCGCAGTTAAAGGGAGCGGTCTAAGGCAGCCCTTCTGCCTCCACTGCAGCTTTTAACTTTCCCTAAGCGGAGCGCTTATCGAAAGCCAGCCCTCTCAGCTATTACCGATACAGATTACTGAGGCCTCTCTCTTTATTTTCCAGTACGTTTTGGCAGTTGGTAGCTCTGTCTTCTACGCAATGTTTTATGGCGATCTCGCAGAGGTCAAATCTGAAATCCATATACCAGATGTGGAACCTGCAGCCTTTCTAATCCTATTAAAGTAAGTGGCCACTACAAGTCTACTAATTACATGGACAGAATCAAAGTAGCTTATAAAATGCACATCTCCTAATTGGCATTGTGCAATATGCACTTATTACTGTTTACTTAATGTGCTGACAAATACTGAACGTCAGATTCGTTGCCAGCGGAGATGACTATAGATCAATCTTTCATGGCCTATATATATATTTTTTTTTTTTCTCCTATCTAGATACATGTATAGTGATGAAATAGACCTGGAAGCCGACACGGTTCTGGCTACGCTGTATGCTGCCAAGAAGTACATCGTGCCGGCCCTAGCAAAGGCTTGCGTCAATTTTCTGGAGACCAGTTTAGAAGCGAAGAACGCTTGTGTCCTGCTGTCTCAGAGCAGGCTCTTCGAGGAGCCAGAGCTGACGCAGCGCTGCTGGGAAGTGATTGACGCTCAAGCAGAAATGGCACTGAAGTCAGAGGGCTTCTGTGAGATAGATCAACAAACACTAGAGATCATTGTAACCCGGGAGGCACTCAACACCAAGGAAGTGGTAGTTTTTGAGGCCGTTCTCAACTGGGCAGAGGCTGAATGCAAAAGGCAAGGGCTGCCAGTGACACCGCGCAACAAGAGGAATGTATTAGGAAAAGCTTTGTACTTGGTGCGGATTCCAACTATGACTTTGGAAGAGTTTGCCAACGGAGCTGCCCAGTCCGACATCCTCACCCTTGAGGAAACTCACAACATATTCCTGTGGTACACGGCCGCAAATAAACCCAAACTAGAATTTCCACTGACAAAAAGAAAAGGACTTGTGCCTCAGCGATGCCACCGGTTTCAGTCATCTGCGTATCGCAGCAATCAGTGGAGGTACCGAGGGCGATGTGACAGTATTCAGTTTGCCGTAGACAAACGGATATTTATAGCAGGACTGGGATTGTATGGGTCGAGCTGTGGCAAAGCCGAGTACAGCGTCAAAATCGAACTGAAGCGCTTAGGAGTTGTCCTTGCTCAGAATCTGACAAAGTTTACCTCCGATGGCTCCAGTAACACTTTCTCTGTGTGGTTTGAACACCCCGTGCAGGTTGAGCAAGACACGTTTTACAATGTAAGTGCTATTCTTGATGGGAACGAACTCAGTTACTTTGGGCAAGAAGGAATGACTGAAGTGCAGTGCGGGAAAGTGACGTTCCAGTTCCAGTGCTCCTCGGACAGTACTAATGGAACTGGAGTACAAGGAGGACAAATACCTGAGCTCATTTTCTATGCATGATGCGTTTCACCTTGATTGTATTCCAATACTGCAATGATGCACATTAAGGGATTTTTTTCAGTTTTCCTACGAACTCTGCAGCAGTATGGAATGTTACGCTACTTACCTATCTGCTACATCAGGCTATACAAATAAGTGAAGGAATGCTCTTGAATTTAATCTTATTTTATTTATTCATAAGCTATTTGACTTAATTATTAAGACTGCAACAAGCAGAAAAATGTTAAATTTCGCACGTACTGTGCATTTATTTTGTATATAGATAACTAACTTGCAGACTGCAGTTGACTTAAACAGAATGTTCTAAACTAGAGCAGTTTATGATTCTGTGAAATATAAAACATTTTTACTTGCCCTAAATCCTGTGTACTTGATCATTGCTGATCTTATGGCTTGTGTCTGTTAATTAATCTACAGGAGTGATGCAGTCTGTGCCCTGCGTGCATCTACACCGGGCTTTGGCTATCACTGCACATGCAAAGGTTCCCTTGCCTGGTAACTGAGACTATCCATCAGCAGCCTTTATTTTCCCTCAGGAAAAAGGGAGCTGACATACGCAGAAGCTCAGGGGTTTTTACGTGGTGCTTATGTGTAGATGGACAAATGAGTGTAATCAAAGTTGATCACAATCATCCTGTGGTTACATTTGAAAGCTTCTAATGCCCGTTCACACACATCATCAGCATTAACCTCCAGCCTGCCCAGCAAACAGCAACACTGACGCTTGTACCTGTCAAACTGCGCCCTACGTGAATGGCTCGAGTCAAGACATACAGATGACGCTTAATGCAGTGACAGGTTTCATCACAGATTTAGCCCAGAGCTGTAATACTGGCAGCCACTATCTAAATACACATCCTGTCTTCACATTTAGGAGCAGACATTAGGGAAATACTTCACTGTGGTCTTGAAGTTCACTCAAAATTGCTAACTGGAAGTAAGCCACCTTAAAAGCTGCTGGATCATTCCTCCCCCTGTATTTTTTTCTGAAAACATAGTCCCATCAGCAGTCATAGCTAGTACCCTTAACTTTTCTCAAAGAGCAACAGAAGTAGGTATTTTTCTCAAGTGTCTGACAATCATTACCGATGAGCCAACTAGAAATACTGGGGTTTTTTATAAATCTGTCTTTCACAGAATACTCAAACAGCAGTCTAAACCAGTATTTTTTTCCACATATAACAAATACCTCTACATTTAATATAGAAGGGGTTTCTGTTTGCTGCTTCCCAAGATGCATCCATTTTCACCTTGAAACTAAGCTGCAACACAAGCCTGTTCCATAAAAAGTACCAAAAAATAAGGCAGCAACGGAATTATTGAAAACAAGAACTTTTTAGCAGACATTGAGCTATGCTAACGAAGCCAGCACACCACGCTGGCTGATAGCCCTGCACCACCACATACTGTGTGGATGCTGCTCTGACAACGCTCAATATTGCAAAGGCCGGCAGTTCTGTGCCCAGCTGAGCGTCTCTGACGGGGCGTCCATGTGGTGTTCTTGAACACAACGTGCATCTGATTCTCTTAGTACAGATTAAGGAGAGTGGAAGTGAGAGCAGGTGAAGATACAGGAAGAAGATTCCTGCAGAGGTGGGCAACAGTCAAAAGACCTCTCTATGAACACACTCTTAACGGGAATTGGCATGAAATCCCTTGTCTTGAAAGCTAGAGCCTAGACAGGAGCTTTTTTGGGTTTTTTTTAACCATTTTGACAGGTTAAAACCCACCTCCCTATCACTGTTGCAACTTCAGCGATGACTTTCTCATTAAAAAGTTATTCACATGCTTGGAAAAAGTTGCTCTTCATTTTCCATCAAGCCCCTTCTATTTCAAGCACTGAACACCTCAGCTACAGGTGATGGACAGATAGTAAGTCTGGCAAATACTTATCAAGTGTTGCATCTCTGTGGAATTGAAGTGTGACAGGCCTGTGGAAGCTTGTAGATGCGCACAAATTTGTTTTACATCAGCCCATTGTCTTAGCACAGCCTAAACTACTCTTGGAAAAAGCAACAAAATTACTTGTAAAAGAAAACGGCATCTAGCTCCCAAAAGCCTCTTACATAAAGACCAGGCTCTCAGTCAGCAGAGCTCTTCTGCCTGGATTGATTCCAGCTTCATTTTTAACTTACTGCTTTGGTATTCAACACACAATTTTATGTATATACGCACATACATATATATTCTTGTCAAGTAACCATGTAGACAATACAATCAAATACTCAAAAGTCAACTCAAAAAAAATACCTATGGCTGGAGCATTTATGCAGAGTTCTCTGGCCAACAGAAGGAAAGTTTTTCCCAGCACATAGACATTCACCTATTAAGAGACAAAAAAAAAAAAAAAGTCAATCTTAAACCATAAATGTTTTTAATAGAACATTTATATGGGAGGGAAAAAAAAAAAGCAACTTCTGAGATCTTAAACAACCTGCTTTAAAAAAAATTCTATTGAAGTAATAAAAGCAATATTCATAGGTATCAAGTATTACTCTTGGCACTTGTCAAAAGCTGCACAAATTAGCATTGTAAATCAAAGTTTATATTGTAAATTGTAAGTTCATACTGAAAAAAAATCTTTTAAAAAATTGTTCATTATGCTCTTCAGTGGGCTCAATGTCACTCCATAGTACTTAGACAATTTTTCAGCTGTCACCTAACATCTTAAAGCATTAAGTACACTTTAATATAATATCAGTACATATAAAGTGTCATTTATCTTGTAACGTAACAAAACCTGAGCAAATACTCACAAGCTAGTGCAAATTTCAGCTCTGCATGATCATGTGAAATGAGGTAATTAAGTATTGCACAAGCACACACCAAACTTTTCCACCAAAGCAAGGAGTGGTGCTACGTGCCCCAAGGGTTATTTGTCATTTCTTCCTGTTTGGACATTGCCCCAGATCACGCTACATTACAAAAAGATAAGTAAATTCAGAAAAAAACAAACACAAAACCCTGCTCCCCTCCCCTCCTTCACTGCTGCGCTCAGGAGGATGTGAACCGAGGGGAGGAGTTACTCTTCATACCCTGATTTGCAATTTATAGCATAGGCAACTACATTTGTGTTTTTCAAGTGAGGAAGTTTTCTTTCACTATCTTAAGATGTGTTTTTGTGGTCAGCAAGAAAGGCAGGATATGCTGCAGTTCCCAATCGGCCCCAAACGTTCCCACGAAGCTCCATGAACACCTTGCTCCCCTAAAGGCGTATGTAAAGGTCAAAGTTAGTATAAAATACTCCATCCTCCTACACTCCAAACAAATAGTATGGTTGTTTGTTTTGTTTTTTTAAAGATAGTACATACTTTATTGCATTTAGGTAACAGAACTGCCCCTCTCTTTCATATGCCAGGACAGTGAAGGTGTTCACTGAGCAGTCAGTTACCCGACTGAGTTGTTGATTACGGTAGGATCCTATGGAAATAAAAAAATCCTCTTACTAAGTATATTCTCTTTCAGTTTCATGAAAGAGCTTTACCAACATTAGTTTAAAAGCAAGCTTTCCTTTCCAAGTCTAAAGAAGCTTCCACCAAGTTAGTGAAAATAAATACATATCTTTAAAGAAAGAAACAAACAAATACCAACACGTTTTCACAGAGCATTTCAAATTCTTTTTAATGTGAAAATGTTCTTAATGGGAATTCTTCTCAAATTTTAAAAATTTTAAAAATGAGAGCTTCAAAGAATGATCATGCATCCTGAAAGTCACTGCACAGTCAAGTGTAGATGATACGGTGGTAACTCATTCCATATTTAGTGGAAAGTGTTGAATATAATTCCATGCTGTGTCTGACTAATGGCTGGACTGGCCTAGAAGACACAGCAGTATAGTCTTAGATTTTAACGTCCTTTTTTTCCTGAAATACCAGACGACACAGAAATACTATTCTATGGGGAGTGAACAAAGTATACCCTTTGAGTAAGAAGAATATTTCTTCAGAAATAAGTCACTGAATTTTACACAGAAAACTAAGAACCTACAGAATCTGGCAATTTACACAGGAGTTGGAGAGCGTGTGACTTTCCATGAGCCAGAGGCAGAACTGACATTACTATAGCAAAATATCTACTGTGTTTCAGTTGGCTTTACACACTCTAGATTTACTGCAAGCTTGGAATCGCTTGTTCTGACGTTTTGTCTAAAAAATATTAACATAAAGAGTGGGGGATTGGCTGTAGTTTCAGCCTTCTAAGTTGGCCGACCAAGTTACTATAATTCTTAAACCTCATCACTTAGATCTTGTTCTGCAAGGACGATTTCACTGCACAAATCAATAAAGTTACTCCAGTGGAGCCAAGTACATACGACGTTTCCATCAGAGGCTTCACAAACTCATCTAGTTCTTTCATTTTAGTTTAGAAAAAAACACCCTCAAATTCAGACAAGTATTTCTCCTTCTGTTGTTTTTTTTTTTTGTCACAACATCCAAATACATGATGTTTGTCCCCATCAAACCATGTCACTCTCTAAGAAACTCCTCCCAAACTTTCCATAAATGCAATCATCAAAGAGCAAATAATTATGAAGAGGCATAAAGAAGCAGGGTTTTTTTTACTGAGGTTCTAACAATCAAAGTGGGTGTCGAATTAAATTTAAAGTAAAGACAAATGCATAATAAAATTTATCTTCTCCTTGGCCTAAGTCTCTGGATCCATGGTCTGTTTGAGAAGTAACGTACTTAAATCTAACCTGCTTTTCCACTTCATCCATATCATCAGTGTTTCATGACCAACTTCAAGGTGTAGACAGTGTACTTACACAAAATAATAAATTCAAACAGAAATGGTACATCAGGGAATTTCTTTCTTTTGATCACAAGTACATTTATTTGCCGCTTCTGTTTACTACCAGTTTAGAAAGTAAAATATGCAGTGGATTACGTGCTCTAGATTGTTTTCCTCTTAAGCTCACATGTTTTTAATGCCACTGTAAAGTCACAAAAAGAATCAGGAATATTTAATTGCTTCCAGTTTTCCTGGCAAATCTGTAGGAAAACAGACTTCAGGCCATCTCAAACAATACGCTTCTCATCTTTAAAAGTTACCAGATATTCACAGGTTCTGCGGTATTTCTCATACATGGGGAATAAAAGACGGCATAAAACTCACCCAGAAATCTATAATGGCATTGAGCTGCTGAAACGTGGTATTTAAGAACTTCTGGGTTAGTGGAAGAAGGCCTTTTCACTAAAATTGTATGTCACTGTCACTTATTTCAACCATTTCTCGCACACACACACACATCCTTTGACAGATGAGATATGATATCTAATAGGCATATAGATCGTCTTTCTTTACTCTCATCATTTGTACGGTTTTTTGCACTCCATTAAGCTTAGAAAATTAAGAGAATTCATTTAGAGGACCACTTTAATTTCTAGTTCTTTCTTCATTAAGAAATTCTTATAAAAATTCATATACTCCAATCCATCAAAAGCTTAACGCTCCAGATTTAGAACCATAAGACATTTGCATTCATAAAACCTAATTTTATATGAGCCCTTAGAATTGTGAGCAAACAAAAATGCCCTTATAAAAGGATGTTTCTGGCTTAGACTTCAAATTAGTGCAGCTTTAAAGCTTACCACATCAACTTTGGCCTCTTTCCCCCCTTCTTAATTTAAAAGGATCATACTGAAAACCAGTATTTCCCCAAACTCTCCTCAAAATTGTGAAAGTGTAATAATTGTTTTATAGACTTTCATAAGACTTGTGCTCTTTGTGTAGTTTCATCAGATATTAAAATTTCCTTAAACTTGATGCAGTCAAGTTTGAGCATCAACACCTAATGCAACAGAGAATGGTGTCAACCTCTGTCACAGGGGATATTTTAAAATATCTGTATACCTTGATAGTTTTTACCATATTATTTTACATTCAGTTTATATTTAACAGACAAAGTTTACAAACATATGGACCTGCCACAGAGTTAGCTGATTTTTTTTTTTTTTTAAACCAACTAGATTGTTCAGCAGGAAGACATCTTTCAGACAAAAAGTATGTGCTCATCATGGCACTGCAAAACCACCCCTGGTTTTACCCTTAAGTTTTTACAGGAGAGCTTAAGACTCTCAAAGACGTTATCCTTTACCTTAGTAATTTCTGCAGTTAATTTCTGCTCATGTTACAGAACACGTTCTATTAGTTACAAGGGGCATTAGTTAAAAGAAGGAATGGCTTCCAATTATTCAGTTACATCTTTACAGAAAGATCCTTCTCCTTGTTATACTCTTTGCCCTTCACAGTATTTTTTGGAGACACAGTCTTTTCATTTCACATCTGTCAGTCATCAGATGCTGATTTCAAAGGGACACTTCCACAGGGACTCTTACCCTTTCATAATTTCCTCTTGCTTTCACATCATGCCTGATGTGTTCACAAATACCAATATACTTCCACTTTTAGAAATAAAAACAAATACCTCATTTCCAGTAACACAGGATTTCACCTATTCATCAGTCTAACATCATTCCAGAATTTTAAACTCTTTGGGAAACAGAATCTCCCATTCATACAGTTACCAGGTCACTTTACCTTCTGCACAGTAGCAAAAAATAAGGCTGCAATCATTGAATGAAAGTTTTTCTTTGACTGTAAGTTCCATAAATATATCAATCAATATTCTGTCACTATAAGCAATTTCCAAAAATGCTTTTCAAGACCATGGTGTAGCATTGTGGAAAAAGATTACAAATAGTGACAGTGGTTAAGGTATTCTGTCTTTCAGGAAGACAAAGACCGGGCAGTTGGAACACGATGAGAATTCACACTGTGAAACATCCATGGCTGCTTGCCTAAATAATTAAGCAAGCATGAAAAGCAAATGAGTTTTTAAGGAGAGTGTCTGTTGCTGGGGAAAGAGGCACCTGTGGTTATTTGATTCATTATTAACATTTCTAGTATAGTAATGCCTGAAGGTCCCAACCAGGTTGTTTAAATTAACTCAATCAACATAGCAATTTGCATAGGGGCAATAAAGGCAAATGCAGTCAACATATTAATAACTTTAAATGAACAAAAGGTATTGAAAACTTAAGCAAATGAGTACAGTCTTTAAAAAAATACTCTAATTTACCCTTCTCCATGCAATGAACTGAAACTTCTTATTTTTTGGATCCACAGTGCAAGCAGAACATTACACTTAACCTCAAAAGACAATACACAAAACTACAAACATCTACCAAACCCAGCTTGTTGGGCTGCAGTTCAAAAAGAGACAATAAAAATTAAGCGGTTTCTTCTCAATGCTTTAAAGCATTGCCTTCAGTCTGGCAACTCCAAAGGGAGAGTCTACTTTTGCTAATCATGTATGTGGTAGTCCCAGTATTCCTCCTCCAACACCACAGCAGTACGATAAACCATTATCATTCCATCTATGCAAGGAAGTCAAAGAGTAATTTGCAACAAGCATGGAGGAATCAGGGAGGCAAATGCTGCCTTTAGAAGAAATAAATAAAAGCAAGCATCCAAAAATAACTTGCAATAAGAATCCTTCTGGACAAGAAACTACTGTTACTTGACTAGACAAATTCAAGATAAAGAAATAGGGGGTCAGAGTTGCATTTTGAAGTAGAAGCAAAGGAGGACTAGACCAAGCCAGTACTAGTTACTGATTTTCATTTCTTGTGCACCCTCTTTCCTTTATCCAGAACCATAGTATAGTTCAGGTTGGAATGGGTCTCAGCAGGTCTCCAGCTCAACCTCCTGCTCAAAACACGGTCAGCTACAAGAACAGACCAGGTTTCTCAGGATCTTGAAAGCCTCAATAGACAGAAACTTCAAAACTGCACTGAACAACCTGTTTCAATGCTTGGCTGTCCTCATTGTGAAAAACCTTTTCTTGATATCAAGTCAAAACATCTCATTTAATTAATTATGCCCATGGCTGCTAATCCTCCTGCTGTGCACTCCTATAAAGAGCCTGGCTCTTCAGTAAGCATTAGCCTTATTTAACAGCAGGACACACCACAAGACACACTAAATATTATATTCTACTAGGCTGAAACTGGAGATCAATGCACAGCCAACACCTCTTCCCAAAGTCTTTCATGACCACATTGCAAAGACCACAACACTGGAGACTCCAGGAGACTAAAACAGCAACTACCATTTCTGAGGATGAGAAAGGCAGCATTCCATCACACTGACATCAAAACCTTAGACAAATAATTCTCCAGGTGCAAGGAATGACATGCTCGGAAACAGATGAGCAATCCTAAACTGTTGAGCCAAGGCTAGACAAGCTTCACAACTCTCCTAAACAAGCAAGGCCTGTTGCTTAGATTGGACTAACAAAAAAAGCAAACAAAAGGCCTGATTACAGACCTCTCTAAAGACTGTATTTGCAAGTAAAATGCAGTATCTGAAAATATAAGCAAGTACTTTCCCTGTCAGAGACTGATGGTCCTTCCAACTCAATCAACATGCAGCACGACTGCTCTGCACAAGGAAGGAGACTGATTTGTAGCAGTGGTCTGGACGTTTTCAGTTCAGTTCAGATAACGCTTTAAAGTCTAAATGTACCAGAGGCATATTGAATCTGACAACGCTTCCAACAGGAGGAGGTTTCTAAGACATAGGATGTATTTCACTTGAACAAAAAATACAAAAGAAATTGCCTTTTCAATTAAAAAAAGACATTTTGGCTTTTTCCAAGATGACAGCAATTTTGAAGCTCCAAAATCTATTATGAAATGTAGCAGTTCTCCAGTGGAACAAGACAAACTCCCACACCTCAGTCATCGGCGTAAGAGGAAAACTGATATGACTTTTTAGACTGCCATTAACAGTGAAAATTAGTCTCCTCTGTTGCGAAGTTTTAGTAGCATAATACTACTCTAAAAGCATATTACACTCTAGGGGACAGCTTTTTTTTTTTTTTTTTTTTTGCTTTTTTGATGGAGAACAGGGGACCAAATCCCAAAGCAACTCAGTAAAGACAAGAAGAGAGGCTATACAAGAGATACAGACCAGAGCCTAAGAACCCACGCTTCTGATTCTCCATGTACAGCACTCGCCCCATCCCCCCTTTTTTTTTTAAAGCTAGACAGAACAACAAGAGAACGAGAACACAAATATGATAGGCCTTTTTCGCAGGCTTTCATTTTTTTTTTTTTTGCTGGTAGCTGGAGTTATAAAGCTTAATTTTTGTTGAAATGAAGCAATACAAGGAAGGTTATTGGGCTTTTTTTCCCCCCCTCAAGTGCACTGAAACCTATTTCAGGGTGGTCTGTAATTCAGTCAATACCGTCCATGAAGATGTATCATAAGGATGGTTGGTAACTTTCTTAAAAAGTCCTGCAGTCAGATGATTAGCAGCCCTGCAGGTGCCTTTGCCTCCCACAGCAACCGAGCTGCGCCAAGCAGAAAGTTCTGAAGAAGTGTCGCAAAATTTGCTATTAGTATATAAAGGCAACAGTTGGCAAGGTCAGCAGTAGCTCATCTTTTAGACTTCGGGATATTACTTTTTTCTGATATAAAACTGACACCTTTCTTATTTTACCAAGAAAAAGTTAACTGGACCAGTATGACGTATTTTGTACAGATGAGCCTGAACAGTTAAAATTTTTTGACATATAATACCACTGCCACTACTAGTACTGCCAACAACTTTTCTTTAATGACATTCACATCCCAAGTTCAGGATGGAGAGCTGTCCTTGAGAAAGAGGCACTTCAAGGTAATATAGTACAATCTAATAAACTTAATTGCTTTTCATTTTTAGGCACACAATTTGTGGGCAGAGGCTGATCTAAAGCAGGGTGTACTGAAGTTTTCTGCCTGGGTCATGAATGTTTTGCCACTAAGTTGGTGTTGTTTTGTTTTTTTAAAACAAACTCAGGGTAGGGGAGTAATCAAGCTAGGACATGAAAAGCTCATTTATACATTCTTAAACAGAACTTTCACACAGTTAAATATATAAACACAGATCATGATATTGACATTTTGCAATTTTCCCACTTCTGAGGTTGATTATTTTCCTACTACTAATCTATTTCTGTCTCTCCCATCTCTTCAGTTACTCCTCTATAACCTTTTGCTGCTCATACACCCCATTTCGACACCTTTTCTGGCTGGAATGTATTGAGGAAAAAACACAAATCATTCAATCTTTCTTGTCCGTTCCTGCTGATGATACATTTTTTGTTTTCTTTTCCAGGTAAAAACCTCTTTCTCCTTCTTCTTCTTCACATTATGTGACTATTCTACTATTCTTCATATTACTATGATCATTCTATTTCTTAACAACCACTATGAAAAAATCACCTGTGTTTAGAAGACAATACACTTCCCATTCTACACATGCAGTATTTGGTTGTAAGTAATCAAAATAAATCAGTAAGAACTTAGAAAAGAGAAATCAGTTCCTAATTTTAAGAATTAAAGATTCACTTGACTATTGCAATTCCAGCAGATTGCTTCAAGCAATAAATAGTCTTCAGAGAGTTGCCATTTACCAAGACAGCTGGGAGGACAAAAATAGATGCAACTAACCTACTCACATTGTATGTAAAACAGTTGTAACATGGAGAGTGAGGGTAAGACAACATATGTCAGCAGAGCTTTCTATTTCCACATACAAAGCAAGTATGTATTTCCCTCAAAATACATTTTAGAAGACACATCTCTGTAGTGCACTAATCCATTTACACGGTATTACCTACCAAAAAAGTTATGTCTTCAGCAACTGTTGTTTTAAAAATGTGTAACATCTGACCCTGTGACATTGCAGCAACTCTGAATCCTGATGAAAGGACCATGATAACTCTCGATACGTTATTTGCAACATTAACAGCAAAAAAAAAAAATAAAATTGTTTGACATTTAGTTTCACTGAACAATTATTCTGATATACAAACCCAGTGGTTTTCCAATTTGGTATTTTTAGAGATAAATTAAAACATCCCAAATAGCCCACGCTGACAGCTCTTTGCTTGCAATTACAATTTAACATTTCCACAAAAGTTTAAAATAAAATTGATACAATACCTGAAGAAGGTCACTGAGGTCAAGTAACATGTCTGTGAAGAAGTCAAGGAACATGCATGCTTGTTGAATGTGACAGCATTTCTTCATTTCATTAGCAAGACAAAAAAAGGAAGAAATAAACCCAGGTCTAACTCTCAAAGAAACTAAATAAGGACTAGGTACTTTGATACACCACTTCTGCTACCAGCCAGCACCCAGCTCAGATCTAGTTCAGATCCCCAGAAAGTCCTGCCAGCACCTGCTGCATTTACTGCACAAGTTGTCTATGTGGAGTGATGGTCCCAAAGAAAAGCCAACAACTTGTGTGACTTACAATACTCACCATATACCGCAGGCCAAGAAAGACACAATGATAACAAAAAACTGTAATAGCAGCAAGATAGAATACTCTTATTACACATCATTTCAGAACATAAAGCATCATCAGTCTCATTAAGAGTCTAGGATCCCAGGAAAACAGGTGGGGAAAGTAAATTAAGAAAACCACAGTAAGTTTCTTTTGTCCTCTTCTATGAGGACTTGTCAAAGAGCTGGGAAGCGAAAGCTGCTTTGGCTATTCCCTTCTCTGACCAAGCCAGTCAGCTGTTACCTTTGAGTTTTCGCTCCCTCCACCATATCCTATGCTGCTGCAAAAATATTAGGTCACCCCTACTCATTGTGGACACAGCCGGAATGCATAATAGCTAAAAACCAAGCAAAAAAATCACCGGAAGTTACCATTAGATTTCACTGAAAGTAAGCACACTTATAAATACATCGTCCTACTCAACAAAAGGAAAAAGCTGCACTATCAAGGCTAAGGTGCAAAGGTAGCCTTCTCCCAGCTATCAAAGTAACAAACACAAGCTGGATCTCCTATCAGCTACTCGGGTGTGCCCTACACATCGTAAAAGGGTTCCAGTTTTACCATTAAAAGGAGTGTCAAAGTGTGAGAGGAGGAGAGAGAGCGTGTGAGGTAGGCAAAGAAAACATGCATGTGGGGGTGTATGTGCGTTTATGTATGTAGCAATGTGTTAAGAAATCCAGTATTAAAAAGATATAAGGACGTCAGTATAGTTTGGTACATTGTGGTAACGCAAGAATTAGCTTATGTTCTTCTTAAAGTATGCCAGAGTAATATAGTACATGTTTCTCCTAAACATTATCAGCCGTGGAAGGAGAATAATTTAGATAACGTAATCAGTTTATATATAAACATTTGCTTCACTAAGGCTTTTTTATCCTTGAGCATTTCTATACTTAATTTGCATTTGAAATTGTATGAATTTAGTACTCCAAATTTGTTACAAAATTCAATACATTGTGTTAATGTTTGGTGAAAGTTAATTTTAGCATTATGAAACACATCATAGATGGATATTTAATTAGCTGAAAACTCTGTATGTCTCTGAAAAAGCCCCAAATCCAGTCTAGATAGTATTATGCAAGACATTAAAATAATCTTACATTTTAACACAGTAAGAAAATTGCTAACAAAAACAATCTGTAAAATATACAGCTCAGAAATCTACATAGAACAATACTGAATTCAATGCAACTTTTTGGTCCAAGTAGCGAGAAAGGAGAAAATGGAAAGACGTTAACAATGCAATTGCCAAGGAACCATAATAACTGTCAGCTCGAACAGACCTAGGAAGAAGCCATTACACCGATTTTATGCTTGAGAAATATTCTAGGTCTGAAAACGTTCCTAGCTCGTTACTGACTTGAAGTGTCTGGTTACTCTCTGCCCACCCAGAGATACCTTCACCACTGAGATGAACTAAAATTATCACTCATGCCTGATAGGTTTCATTGCTATTTTGGAAAATAAACCAAAACCAAAAAACCAAAAAAAAAAGAAAAAAAAAGAAAACCAGCTTATAGGTTATTGAAGCATAGAAGTGAGTAACTGAGTGGTCCCAGAGTTTGTCTGGTGTCACTGGAGACAGAGGACGAGTAGAAAGAGAGCATCAGCACCAAATGCTAATTTATAGAAACACAGATTGGTTTGAGTTGGAAGAGACCTCAGAGATCATCTAGTTCCAACCCCCTGCCATGGCAGGGACACCTCCCACTAGACCAGGTTGCTCAAGGGCCCATCCAACCTAGTCTTGAACACCTCCAATACAGAGCATCCACAACCCCCTTGGGCAACCTGTTCCAATGTCTCACCACCTTCAGAGTGAAGAATCTCCTTCTAATTTCCAATTTAAATCTCCCCTCTTCCAGTTTGAGCCCATTGCCCCTCGCCCTATCACTACAAGCCTTTGTGAAAAGTCCCTCCCCAGATTTCTTGTAGGACCCCCTCAGATACTGGAAGGCTGCAATAAGGTCTCCATGAGGCCGTCTCTTCTCCAGGCTGAACAAGCCCAATTCTCTCAGCCTGTCTTTGTAGGAGAGGTGTTCCAGCCCTCTAACCATCTTTGTCCTCTGGATGCTCTCCAACAGGTCCATGTCATTCTTGTGCTGGGGGCTCCAGATCTGGATGCAGCACTCCAGGTGGGGTCACATGAGTGGAGGGGCAATTCAGACCTTAGATGATCCAGGGAGCCACTTTTCTAGCTTAGGCATTTCAATTACAATTATAAAATCTGTATCCCAAAGTATTCTTCATCCTCCTCAAACCGTTAAAAGCACTTTAGCGGAAGAATTAAAGTTAACAACATACTACAAATAATCAGGCTTTATTGCTGAAAAAAAAAAACAAACCAGCAAACCAACATCTTTTTGTCCAAGTAAGAAGAAACAGCAAGCATTTTATGCATTTATAATGACAAGATTAGGACTAAGAAGCTGGGAAATCCACTTGCAGCGTTCAGGCAACTCTGAAGTAATTCAGAGCTACGCTATAGAAGCTTTAACACACAGTTGCTTTGCTCCTTGGAGAAGTTAGTTCAAGTGGCCACTGGAATTGTAAGCAAAGGTCACAGTAAAAATGTGGCATTTCTGGATTTCATTTAAGGTAGCCTCCAGCAAGCTCTCTCCCCGATTAGACATGTAGCTGCTACAGCGAGGCAAAAGCAACGGGGAAATTTGAGTCATGAAGTAGCAATGGGTTGGCCTTTGCTGTGAATACTGTGAGCACAATTATCAGCAGGAAGTAGTTGTAAAAACAGCCACTTGTTTTCAAACCCCTTTTCAGCGTTGGAACAGTTCAGGAGAACATACAACAACAGCTGAAAACAGCAGATAATACTTAATATGTATTCAAAAATTATACAATCATAGGATAAATGTTTTCTTTGAGGCTGAAAGAAAACAATGATAATTTTATATACAGAGACTGCTAGCACATGGAAAAGTTCTCAAAGGGATAGAAAGCTACCGATATTGTAGATATACACATAACCGGACATAAACACAAGGGGACTTAGTTTATAAATGCACCGAATTAAAAAGAAAAAGAAAAAGTGTTAACAGTTCCAACCGCTTTTCCTTTGCTGTTCATGCTTTAAACCGATTTCCCCAAGGTATGCAATTGACTGTCCATCACGAGAAACTTTTAAATCAAAATGAGATGAGTCTAAAGGCTTTACTTCAAAAGATTTAATTCACGGGACTCCTATGACCAGTGTGATGCAAGAGGTCGGATCGAGTGGCCAGAACGCTCCCTTTCTGTCTTTATAATCTAGTAATCTGTGAATAATGCGAGAGCACCATGAATCACAGCAATAATAACCTCATTCCAGAGGAAACAAAAGTTCATGATTAAATGAATAGAACTGGAAACCTAAAACCCAAAATACCAAAACAAGCATGCATTTGTCCTCCAGACAGACCTACATTTTACATATTCCAGCAATCCTAAAGTACTTACATGCAGTGAAACCCCTTTGGTTTTCAAGTATTAACATTTAGCAGGAGGCAAAACTGCCATTTGCTGAAGTTATTTACAGAGACACAGGAATAAATTGTGGAAGATGCTTTTAAAATAACAACTGTAATTTACAATAGAGTACTTCCCCCTCCTTAAAAAAAAATAATTAAAAAAAAATTTAAAAAAAATCTTTATTTTAGTATCTGACAATCTACAATAACCAGGAAACCTTCAGATTATTTCATGCTACTGTCTCAAAATTCTTCCACTACGTAGCATGTCATATCTGGGAGATACAGGCACATAGAAGCATCACAGAAAAGACAGAGGCTAGTACTTATTTTAGTTAGTTTTTGTAAATCACTCTCAGAATTTTGTTTACTTACTTTTACAAGCTTACTACAAAATCAGCCATACTATGGCAAGAGGACTAATGCCAAAGAATCGTGACTGCAAGCCACTCAGCAGAAATTTGACATCCATAAGAGCTGTGCTGTCCACTAATGAATTGTTACCTTTTCTCAATCGAAGCTAAAATGTTTTATGTTTCTAACAAAAACTAAGACCATATCCATTAAATATATAAAATATTTAAACAAAGTCACTCTCTGCACTCAACAAGAGCAATTCAGCTGGCTGCAACAAAAAAGCTAAGCTGAAGAGAAAATCTGACTGAAAAGCAAAAAAAATTTCTGAATATGATTTTTTTTTTCCTCAAGTTCTAAATGAAATTAAGTACTTGCAATTTCAATGTTATGGTTCTGGATAAGCTACATAAGAGATGGGAACTTCCCAGAAGCACTTACAATAACAAACACAAGGAGATAAGAAAAAAGGGAGGGTGAACATAGAATTGGAATAATACCAGGGTGAAAAACTAATGTCAGCATTTGGCTGGCCCTGAACCCAGTTTTCCACTTTTCAGTTCAACTACCAATTCACAAACTTCCCTTTCCATATATTCATACACCAAGTGATTTCTGATTGTGACTTATCACAATTCTATCTCTGCTGCATTACAAACTTTCACCATTTTAATTAGCAATTAATTAAAACTGACTGACAGCACTAATTGTTTAAGGTAAACATTTCTCTTCCCAATGACACTGAACTAAAATGATTAGCAAATAACATGCTTTTGTAGAAAACTCCTTTCTGATAACTCCAATAAAAGCTTTGCCTTAAGGCTGAAGTCCTATAGAGCCAGTTTCCAAAGTTTCTGAAGTTTGCAATTTCATTTGTGCAAAGTCGTCCACATAGCACAGGCTGCACCCAAGTATACAAATAAAACCAGCATTTTTCAAATCCAACTGGTAGGCACAAATGCCACTTTTATAAAAGCTACCTGTATTTATGTGTAGATTAACGTATGATGGAAAAGAATTGCATTTTGGCCTGGGTTGTTTTGGTTTTTTTTTCCTTCTTTGCACACAGCTGCATGTCTGTGTTTCAAAAACCTATATTTCTCTATATTCTGTATTCTAAAATCCCCAATTTAAGGGCAAAAAGCAGTGCTGCACTCCTTCTCCAGGTAAATCAAGATGTGTCTCTAGCAGTTCTCTTTCAGCAACACCATCATATTGATAGTTAAGGCAAAGTTCATAGCAGAAATTCAGCATCATCCAACTATTTAGCCAGATTATTAAAAAGGAGACAAGCGTTTCAGGCTGCATTCAGCCTGTCTGATTTCACGGCATTCTCTGCAAGAGTCAGAAGTGCAGCTGTCTGGCTTACCTAAGACCTGAATTAGCTTCTGACACCAGTTCTCTCCTCCTCTATCTCCAGTGACTGTAGACAAAATCTAGGGCAACTGGGCTGCTGCCTGGCACCACAGCCGGTTAGACTGGATGGGTCCAACGCCTGCGAGCTACATTAGCCTTCAGACTCCCCAATGCACATACAGTTCAGTCTCTACTAAATTAATGCTGTAGCTTTTCTTAATAATTGTCTTCAGAGCCATTCCCATTTAAAAGCACATTTTCAGAAGCACACCAGACTAGCCGAATACGCAGCGAGCGTTCAGCATTTTTGGAAATGCTGCCCTTGGAGAATACGATCTTCAAAGGATTGGGGCTAGGCTGTATTCCTGGTCTTACTGATTTCAAGCAAATAACCTGCTTTGTGGGATATTGCAAAGTATTTACATAATCACATGTAAATTTATAACACAGCACAACACAACCAAAAAAAAGTTAAAAAGTACATTTCTTGTCCTAAAATGCTTGTACAGTCAACTCGTAATTACTCAGGATACCAGACGGATAAAATATGCAAAGAATATCCGTACTAAGCTACTGAAAGATAACCTAGTTAGCATATTTACTTCTGGGAAAAGACAATTTAGGCATAGAGTGAAAATGTAAATATTAATTTAAAAGTTTTGAGACACATGAGGTTAATCTTCAACCTGAATGATGTGACCGTGTATAAATAACAGTTGGCTATATTCAAGCAACAAAAAAAGTCTCCAAACAAGAAAGAAAGACCCCATCCCCTGAACAGTAAATTGAACAAGTGCTGGTGAAGGAAAACAAGAGAGGTTGCTAGGAGAAGCAAGGTTTAAGGAAGAACTTAAAAGAAGAGCGAGGCTGGCAGACAAGAGCTGGAGAGAGGCACCAGGAAAGGAGCAAAGCTCAAGCTGCAAGGGAAAAAGGAGTAAGAGTAAATAGTAAAATCACTGCAGAAAACATCTTGTGTCTGAAAAGTGAACATATAGGCAGGTATGAAATTGCACAGTCAAAACATCTGCACAGAATGACCATTTCATAATAAAGCGGGCATAAAAAAAGCAGCTGGGAAGGAGGACACCAATAGTAAAGACTTAAGTACATGTAAAGGAGTTAAGCTCTTCTCCTTGTGTACAAAGTCTTTAAAGGTTATGACTCTTGTACCAACAGTGAAAGAAAGTTTCACAAAACTCAGAGGTGCAGATTTGGAAGAACTATTCTGAGATGGCAACCGGGTATTCAGCACAGCAGTAACACACATTTGGAAGCTTTAAGCAGCTCACAGAGACAGAGAAGTGGCAGAAACTAGAAGCAGAGAAAAATCACTGCCTGCTCAGAGGTGGCAACGGAAAACCAGCACTGTCACAAGCCCAACACTCTGCTTTTCGGAAAACTACAAATGGAACGGTTTGGAAAGATTTTAAAAAAAAAAAAAAAAAA